>JAQQAE010006044.1:0-17038 GCA_029823295.1 Pseudamia nigra
CATCTCAAGGATGATCAGTGGAAGCAGATGCACCTGAGCTCAATTTTGAGCTTCACAGAAAAGGCTATGAATACTTATGTACATGTGATTGCTCAGGTTTTTTATTTTTAATAAATTTTCAAAAATTTCAAAAAACACTTTTTCACATTGTCATTATGGTGTGTTGTTTGTAGAATTTTGAGGGGAAAAATTAATCAATTTTGGAATAAGGCTGTAACATAAAAAACTGTGGAAAAAGTGAAGCACTATGAATATTTTCCAGATACACTGTAACCATAGACTGTGCCCACTACATTGACTTTTTCATTTCACAACAATGTGTAACAAGGTAGCATAAATAAATACTGTGCAAAATAGAAACCACTAACTTATTTATTTTCTTTATTTTATTCATTCAAGTCGGTTTATATATTAGTTTTAAATATCGACTTTATTATTACTACAGGTATTATTAGTATGAGTATTGCAAGAACATCAAGGCACACCCACTTTTATTATTATCCGCCACTACTGAAACGGTCATTTCGGTTTAGGTCTTTGTATCACTTAAGAAAGGTGAGTGAATATTGCAGAAAATGTTTTTACACACAGCAGATCTAATGATTAGGGAGAAACACTCAAATTTTACAATTATTGTTGCTTGTATAATTTGCATTCACAAACTGTAAAAGAGCATGATAAAAACAGAAAAACTGTAGTGTCCAGAGAGCCCAAAAATGTACAGTGAGCCTCCTCTTTCTCTTTGTTCCAGCAGCTAAAAGAAGTGTTTATTGTTTTACACTGCACTGTCCCCTTCCTCTCCTGGAAACACACAGTGGACCAGAGAGACAGAGGATTGTTATATCACAAGATATAATTAACAAGAGCTGGTGTAAAAGCAGGCGTGGAATTTTTGGCACAGCAAGGAGTTTCTACATGGCTTCTTATGTAATAAGTGCTGTTGATGTTACGCTGACTCAGACTTTGGATGATCACATTGCTTCACTCATGCAGATTTTTCAGCTGTGGCCTTAGCAAAGCTAAACAAACACTTTAAACATTTCAACATATAGACCTATTACTAAACCAAAGACCACAACAGCTACTACAGTCTAGTTGGATTCCAAACACTGTTATTTCAGTTTGTCTGTTCCAGGTCAAAATTCAAGATTAGTTGTGCACTTATTACACAATTATCTGACACCATCTACTGTATTTGTCCTGGCAGCATTTTAAGCAGGTCTGTAGCTCTAAAAAAGAAATTTATAGGATTCACACATATTTTTAAAGAAACATGTAAACTTTCAAGGACTGATAATGGCATTTTCAATGGCTATATACAATCTAAATGTATTTAAACAGAATTGACCTTGATTATCGTTTGAAAATGAAACCACAACCTTTTATAATTCTCTAATTCTGATAAAATTCAAATTCAGATAAATTGACAAGCTAATACCTTTTTTCTAAAGATAATTTGTGTAAAAATGAAATGTTTTGAGTTAAATGTTGACATCAAAAAGCACTTCAGCATCCAGAAACCTATGGAAAACCCTGAGGGTTCCAAAGGTACGAAATGGTACAAAATAACTTGACAAGGCACATTTTATTTGAAAATCATTATAGGTGACTGGCTCATGAATCTGAAGAGAGAATGCCATGAATGTGTAAAGCTGTCATCAACGCTAAAGGGGGCCAATTTAGACAATTTGAAATATAAAACATGTTTTGGGTTGCTTAACACTTCTTGATACATGATTCCATGTGTTCTATCACACTTTGGGTGTCTTCAGTATTAATGTATAATGTTGAAAATGATGAAAAAAAAAAAAAAAAAACACTGACGCAATCTTTTGACTAGTAGTGTATATGTATGAAAAGGTATTAATAAATAAAATCAAGAACTGCTACTTAAACATCCACTCACTATCGGTTTCCTGTGTCCTGGTGTCTCGCATCCCACAATCCTCCTGTTCTGATTGGCTGTTATGAGTCATGATGTCAACATGTGGCGTCTGGGGAGCAGCCGGGGATCGTCTCCTGGCTGCTGGCTTTGAGTCGTCCCGTTCCCATGGAAATGCAGCCGAGGGAGTGGAGAATGTGTCTGATTGGTCAGATGCCTGGTGATGGGGCATGCTTTTGGGTTTTTGTCGTGGCGTTGAGCCTGTGGGCATATCTGAGAACTGCAGCCGCTGCTGAAGAAGAGATTAGACAAAAGAAAATGAGAGGGTGTGACCTTCAAAAAGATGTCAAACAAAAAGAAAAGTTTATTAACTACAGAACTTAAGAGGTGAAGCTATTTTAATTCATTATTGTGTTTATATTACAACCCCTGGCAAAAATGATGGCATCACCAGTCTTGGAGGATGTTCATTCAGTTGTTCAATTTTGTAAAAAAAAAAAAAAAAAGCAGATCATAGGCATGCCACAAAAGTAAAGTCATTTAAAATGGCAACTTCTGGCTTTTAGAAACACTAAACGAAATCCAGAAGAAAAAAATTGTGGTAGTCAATAACTATTGCTTTTTTAGATCAAGCAGAGAGAAAAAAAATTATGGAATCACTCAATTCTGAGGAAAAAAAATTATGGAATCACCCAGTAAATTTCCATTTTCAAAACTAACACCTGCATCAGATTAAATCTGCTCATTAGTCTGCAGTTAAAAAGGAGAAGCTCACACCTTGGAGGCTGTTGCACCAAGTGGACTGACATGTATCACGGCTCCAACATGAGAGATGTCAGTTGAAACAAAGGAGAGGATTATCAAACTTCTTAAAGGTAAATCATCACAGAATGTTGCAAAAGATGTTGGTTGTTCACAGTCAGCTGTGTCTTAAATCTGGACCAAGTACAAACAACATGGGAAGGTTGTGAAAGGCAAACATACTGGTCGACCAAGGAAGACATCAAAACATCAAGACAGAAAACTTAAAGTAATATGTCTTGAAAATAGAAAATGCACAGCAAAACAAATGAGGAACAAATGGGCGTAGACTGGAGTCAACGTCTGTGACCGTGAACTGTAAGAAATTTCCTAAAGGAAATGGGATTTACATACAGAAAAGCTAAACGAAAACCATCATTAACACCTAAACAAAAAATACGGTTACAATGGACTAAGGAAAAGCAATGGTGGACTGTGGTTGACTGGATGAAAGTCATATCCAGTGATGAATCGCCAATCTGCATTGGGCAAGGTGATGATGCTGGAACTTTTGTTTGGTGCTGTTCCAATGAGATTTATAATGATGGCTGCCTGAAGAAAACATGCAAATTTCCACAGTCATTGATGATATGGGGCTGCATGTCAGGCAAACGTACTGGGGAGATGGCAGTCATTACATCTTCAATAAATGCACAAGTTTACATTAACATTTTGGACACTTTTCTGATCCCATCAGTTGAAAGGATGTTTTGGGATGATGACATCATTTTTCAAGATGAGAATGCATCTTGCCATAGAGCAAAAACTGTGAAAACTTTCGTTGAAGAAAGACACATAAGGTCAGTGTCATGGTCTGAAAATAGTCCAGATCTCAATCCAATTGAAAATCTATGGCGGAAATTGAAGAAAATGGCCCATGACAAGGCTCCAAACTGCAAAGCTGATCTGGTAACAACAATCAGAGAAAGTTGGAGCCAGATTGATGAAGAGTACTGTTTGTCACCAGGTAAGTCCATGCCTCCGAGACTGCAAGCTGTTATAAAAGCCAGAGGTGGTGCAACAAAGTACTAGTGGTGTATTGTAGTGTTTTCCATATTTTTTTCTGTCTGCTTGATCTAAAAAAGCAATAGTTATTGACTACCACAATTTTTATTTCTGGATTTCGTTTAGTGTGTCTTAAAGCCAGAAAGTTGCCATTTAAAAATGTCTTTAGTTTTGTGGCATGACTGTGATCTTTTTTTTTTTTTTTATTATTTACAAAATTGAACAACTGAATGAACATCCTCCAAGACTGGTGATTCCATCATTTTTGCCAGGGGTTGTATATACCTGACAAGCAACAACAGGGCTGTCAAGATAAAAATTGTTCCATACGAATAACTGCAATTAATAATTTGTCGGTCTAGTGCACTTCCCTACTAAGGCAAACTGCAGTAACTCCATAGTTGGTCAAAACTAAGTTAAAAATAGAACTGGACTTGCTAATCTCAGATTTCTGTGATATGTCTCATTTCAGAGAAAATTAAATCTCAAATTTGCAGTATAATCCAGTGAAAAAACAAGGCAAACAGCAGTGAGTTGGCACCTTGAAAATTAACAAATAAAAAATAATAATAATAGTAATAATAATAATAATAATAATAAGTAATCAAGAAAAAGACAAATTAACAAAATACCTAGTACAGTACTGCAATATGAAGAAATAAACAACAATTTTTTTTTTAAATGGACAAAATGAAAAGTAAAATGAACTAAATGGTTAGGAAAAAGAAACAAAATCAACAGCATAATCAAGAAAATGAAAAATGAAGAAATGTAACAAATATGAAGCAAAATGAAGAAAATCATCAAACTGAAACAAAATAAGATTTAAAAAAATTAGAAAATTAACAAATCAAATTAAGTAAGAAGCAAACAAAGAAAGCAACAAAACTATCAAGAAAATGAAGCAAATTTAACAAAATAAACATCATCATAAAAGAAAAAAATAAGAAAAAAGATCAATATAGTGAATAAAATGTAATTTTTCTCAGTTCCACTGTTTGCAAAGCTACTGCACTTACACACATACAGTATACCTAGAAAAGGAGCCAATGCATAAAAATTGCCTCTCTGTTATAAAAACTGCAATTCACTGCACTAAAATCCTCAGGTATATACTGAGCATTGGTCAGACACTTTAAAAATGTGAGATTCCAGACCATGTTCAAGGACAGCTGAGATACTGTAGAGACTTACCTTGGGAAAAAAGAAACCAATTTTTCTCATTGAAAGCTGTAACTTAATGCCAAAATTCACACTAATGCACTTGAAAACATGTACATAAGTACTTACTCGAACGTGAAGCCCATGAGTCTGTCCTTCATCTCTGCGCCCCTGCCTATCCTCCTTTCTGCTCCCTGCAGACCGAAAGCACAACATATGGACAGGACTTTACTCTAAAAACCAGTGGCCAAAATGAACAGAAATGAACTAAATAGAACAAGAACAGAAAGAGAAAGTGAAACATTCCCAAGAGAGTCGAGGGCTGGGAAAGGATAAGAGCTGAGGGAGTTTATTTATAGCCTCTATTCTGAACTGTTTTCTGTTTAATTTTCCACCATATCCAGTGTATTAATGATAAGGCAGGAAAGAAAAATAACAGAGGATAAACACAGAGGTCATAAAGTTAGAGGACTATACCACTGTGTTCCCAGGGCGAGGTAGTATTCCAGCACGGTGTAGAGAACAAACTTGTGTCTGCTGACCTGCTGCTGTTCTGCAGCTTTTCTAACTCTGCCTCCAGTCTGTCAAGAGAAGGACAAAAGAGAAAAAAACATCATTTTTGCTGAAGTACAGTAATAAGTCAAACATTCTTGCACCTGCATGCAAGGCTTATTTTTAACACTGAAGAATAAAACTTCACATTGGAAACTCAAGATCCAGTGGAAAAAACAAGACAGCTAAAAGAGAGGGAAACTAATGAATTCCCAGCTGGAGCTGACCTTTTCACTTCCTGTGTGAGTTTGTTGTTTTGCGTGCGTGAAGCATCGAGCTGACCCTCCAAAGAGCATACTAGGGCCTGTCTGGTCTGAAGGTCCTGGGACAAGCGGGCTCTGCTGGTCACTGCCACTTTTGCCTCCTCCTGTGCACTCTGAAGCTCCCTGTGCACAGACTGGAGCTCCCCACGCACCTCGTCATACTGGACAGGTCAGAGTAGAATAGGAGTTGTCATTAGTGCTGGGTGACATACTTAAGAAAAATGGCTGTGTATTCTATAATATACTGAAAACCTGAACAAAATGCTGCATAAGGATCAAGTATTTGTGCTTACAGTTAAAGTTTATGTATTTTTTCAGATTTTTTTTCCCTCAATTGCTGTTTAAAAAGAATGCCGGATATTAAACTGAGCATTTCAAATTATGCTAGGTTCATTTACAAACAGTTATATTTATTTTCAAACAAAAACAGAATTACAGAAAGACAAAAATCACCAAGGTCAATATTATTAATCCCCAAAAGAACTGACCTTTTTATTCAAGCATAGCACAAAACACCGTTCTTTGACTGAGTATCAGTCTAAGTATGTCAACTGAAGTTAAAACTTAACATTTGTCCAATATTCACTACAGAAAGGATTTGAGGCATCATTTGTAAAAACATTATGTCGAAAACAAAAGAAATGAGTTTAAATCTGAGAAGGATTGTTCATGGACACAAAAAAAGAGAAGGATGTACAGAGTTATCAGTGTTTCAGAGTATCCAGAACTAGAGTGAGAAGCATGGGAAACATTTGGAAAAGAATAAAATTTTCATCAGGGGAATAATAATTTTGACATCAAGTGTATGTTTCACAACAAAAAACAAAAGTGTACTGCCTCCAAAGGGTAAAAATGTAACTACATAGCTAAGTGGCACTTTAAAGAAAATAATGAACATATGACGATGGTATACACAGCATATGTCAAAATATAAAAGGGAAGTTGTTTTCAAAATACAAACACAATTATGTATACATTTAAAAATAAGTTGTGTCCCTCTTTGTAAATAATGGAGTGTCTGTTAGGTTTCTAGTAAAAATTGCACAATACTTGCAGTTATCCCTCCTGAAACAAAACCATTTCTAAACATGAACCCACATGTGCTTTGTTTTTAAACCACTGAAATACGGCTGAGTGTGGGAAAAGTAGTGAAAATTGCTGACCAGGACAGGATGAGAGCAGTGTGTGTGGTTACATACTAATTTGTGTGAATTAGACAGAGCAGCACCATAAAGAGGTCAGCAGATTAAACCAGGTTACAGTGTTTTACAGAAGACCTTGTCACAGTTGGAAGAAGAGCTGTTACTGACAACACTGCATTGTTCAGTTCAAGTGTCAGTAAAACATGGCAGGTGACAGTGACTCAGCAAGTACAATATCAGGCCTAAGAAAGTGAAATAAATCAGTGAATCTTAGTCAAAGTTAAGTTCATTATTTACACTTATTTATCCTATATGTTAGGATGTTATATGTAAAAACACCTAAATATTGCATATTATTATGTAACACAAATGGTGTGTTAAGAGTGAGGTTATATCGTACACAGACTTAAGTCACAAAAAGTAACCTATGAAAATTAACAAAAAAAAAGCATCTAATCAGCCCACCAGCAACTTAACTACAAACGCAGGTTATGGATCCTTAGACTGAATGTTGTGATATTTCTTATTAACATGATGAGGAACCATGTCAAACTGTAAAAACTCCGGTCCTAAAACAGTCATAGGCTGCTGGCACCTTCACTGTCTGTTTCTCAAGGCTGATTTCGATGTTGTCCAGCTGCAGCTGTTTCTGCTTGTTCTCTCTGGCCAGTCGCTCATGATGGACCTGCAGCTCCTTCACCTTCTGCAGAACCCGTCCAGAGAGCCCCACTGTCCAGTCCTCCTCAGCCCAGCTCATCTCGCACTACCTAGGCCTGACAAAGGAGGAAAACAATGTGGGAATAAATTTAAAAAAATTTGCACACATTTATGATTTAGCTGATTGTCTGCACCAGAAAGGAAAAAAATCTTCAAAGTGAGGTCCTTGTACACTGTAATTGGTGTATGCTACTCACAATAGATGACAGACAGAACAGCACTAGTTTGAAGAATCTGACGATCTATTGTGAAGATAACCAATAAGGACCCACCTAAAAGAGATGTCTTAGGCATGTGCTATTTTTAGATTTTTTTCAGTCCCTTTCCTTGCCAAAAAAAACACCAATTTCCACAAAAATAATGAATAATTAATTTTTGTATAACAATCACATTCCTTTGGGAAAACAGTCATTTTAATTGACATAGGAGTTGTGGCTTTAACACTGCCTGGATTTTAAAAATATAATAGTGATTTTAGACCATTTTATTATGAGTTACGTACCAGTATACAAATATTTGAAAATGTCAAACATTCAAAATGCATAAAAACAAAATGTGCAGAAATGGGGACTGACTACAATCATTTGATGTAGTAGGCTGCTTCAGCTGATTCTAATGCTCTGTGCATTTATTTGACAGGTGCTCACACTGGCTTGGGTACTGCACCTAAGCCTTATAATGATTATGAAATCCCTGACAAAAGTACAACAAAATAACCAATCAAAGCAACAGTAGATAAGCAAATCCTGTGTTGTTTGAGGTAATTATTTTAATCTCAGACATTTGATGGCATTGCTGAGAGTATAAATTAACTGCTCAAGTTTCCTGTTGGAAAAAGCTGTCTGACAAGTAAAAATATAGCTAAATATAGCATACACTTAAACAGATTATGTCTTTTTTGGTGGCTATAATGCTAGATTTGCTGCTGCCTCATCCACAGTAGTACACCGTTTAGATTATTTCTTCTACTCCTGTTTGTTTTTCCAAAGTGGAGAAAATGCTACTTGCCATCTACCATGGGAAATAAACTCTCTATGGTTAAGGACCTCATGCATTTTAAAATATCCAAACTATCCTATTATGTCTGACATCTTTAGGACAGCTGACAGCACTTTGTTTCCTGTTTAATTCATATTGTTGTGGAGTCACAAAAGGTGTAAGTGGAGTAAAGGAAATAGCCACACTGTGAATGTGTAAACCAGAAACAAGTAACTAGTCTAAAATTACATATACCTGGTCAGTATGGTGTAAATAGTTCTGTTTTCACAACATGCATCTAAACATGTTTCAATTATCTGCTCTTTTGTCGTAATTGTTGTGTTGTTAGGGTCTTGATGCCTAAGAGACACGATGGTTGTCACCGCTGGGCAACTGTGACTCAGTATATTTCCAACCAGACTGCCTGAAATGTTCTGTGAGTGTTTCATGTTGAAAATAAACCCATTCTCTTTCAAACTTCTGCAACTAATCCAGTCACATCACAGTACATTGTATCTAAGAATTATTTGATGACAAATTTTGTGTATGAAAAGCACACACTGTATGAATACTGACATAAACTGTGTTAAACGTGAGAGTTTTGGAATGAAGAAAATCCTGACTGAAAATGCAGAAGATGACCTGACCAAACCTGTAGAAGTTACGGTTGAACTCAGTTTTAACATGCACTAAGGCCTCCAGGGTTTTAACATCACTGCTCCTGTTAGATTCAGAAAATTCTGTCACAGCTCAGTTTGTATCACTTAATTTATTGCTTATGAAAACAAGAATAACAGAAATAGACAAGTGAACTACAGAGCTGTCATGAAGAGAAAAGTAACATATAGAACACTGGAGTGTCAACAAAGTTGCTGCAGCACAGCTGCTGTCTGTGTATGACTTCATCATGTTGACATGTTAAGTCTTGCATCACCAAGTACAATCTTGATAACAAGTTGTTCTGATTTGTTTGGTTTACTCCATTCAAATATGCAAAATACAACATGACAGACCTTTCATTTGTTCCTCAGTTAAGTTCTGAATGACAGCCTTTGTTGGCATTCACCTCTCAAACCACATCTACATGTGCTTTGTCTCTGTGCTGCCTGAGTTTTAAAAGGAAAATGCAATTAAAATTACATTATAAAAGGGAGACATGGACTAAATATATGACTCAATGTTATAAGCCAGAAACGTAAATCATAATCATTTGAATTATAAAGAGTATTCCATGTCCAGAGTAAAATAGGAGCAGAGTTTAAATCAGGGATGTTGTCAAACAGCCAGTGTTTAATCTTGGCGCTAATAGGATTTAACATGACCTCTGTTAAGGGAGACAGACTTTTTCAGTGACACGTTTCACTGACCCACAATGAAAATATAAATAAACAACAATACAATGGCCATGTTACTCGAATACAGTTTAGCGATAAGTTTGCAGCAGCTTTGGTATTATGACAAGGTCCGATCATCGCAGTCACAAAAAACAGACCAGTCTATAATAACTGTAAAATGTTGATGATGGAGCAGGTTTAGTTTCGGTAAAATAGTGAACCGCTGGGTTGTACCCCGGCCTGTTAAAACATCTGATCACGAGATTTAAACACACACAAATGACACCTTTCGAACAAGAAAATTCAGTTTTAATTTAATAGCAATCCGTAACAATGAGATGGATACAAATGTGCCATGGTCAGCTTTGTTGTGCTGTCTTTCTTTGTGGTTTCGGTCCTTAGTGTTTTGTTCATCACTGGTCAGTGACTTGACAACAAGCTGTAGTGCTACAAGCTAACCCGTAGTCAGAGCTACTGTACTTACCATTCACTTGAGCAGTTACAAAGGGCGCCAGCCGCCGGGGAAACTCTGACAGAGCAGGACGGCGCTGTTTACACGTGATAACAACCTCCACGTATCCACAAAAGAATCTACTGACACTTTATCGGGATGAAAGTGAAGCCCAGCGGTGCCGCCGGTCACTTCACGTCTGACACGAGATGCCGCGGTCCGGACGGAGCTCGTGCAGCTGACAGACAACAGAGCTCTGAGGCACGAGGCGGGGTGGGGGCTGGTGACGTAGCACGAGGATGTTTTAGGAATTGTCCTCGCGGTGTAGTGATGACCCTCTGATGACCTCTAGCGACAAAAGCATCAGCTCAAACCAACAGGTCAACTTCATTGAAGAACAGTTTAATGACACCGTGGACACGTATAATACAGACGTTAACAGAACCGCCATGTTTGTCCAAAGACCAGAGAACTAGAAGTGGAAATAACCAAGTCACCTAAAAATATACTGAACATCCACCAAAACTGTAAAAAACTTAACTGATTTCTTCTCAGAGCATTTAAGTTAAGGTATATTTGTTGGTACTATTCAAAAGTTTTAGTCTCTTTTGTTTTGTGTACATTTTTCATTCACAAACATTTCAGTTTCTCCACAGTTAAGTGTCTGTTGTCTGGGTTACTTCTTACCACAGGAATGGACCCCACACTAGCCCCTCAAGTCTGATCGTTGTGTGTTTACACTGTGCACATATTTTCTGAATTTTTATTTACAATCCTACAAAAACAACTAACCAAAGGTGGACATCTGTGCATTCTAGCCCCATATCAAAAATCGCAATTCCACAAAGGAGCACATAGGCAACACATGTCTCCAAAACTATATACAAAATATAATAATGTACGTGTACATTGAATGTGAAATAGGAGTTTTTTTTTAAGGTCATTCCATGTGTAGGTAGTATTTGAGGCACAGATACCGGTGACCAGAGAGAATAATAATTTTAATACTACTAATAACATAAATGGTGCAAAGTAGCAGTGTACACAGGATGAGCACATTTTAGACAAGTATCCATTTCTTTCTAAAGTTACAATTATAAATGTGTTGCCCAAATATATTAGATGCTGTGGTAGAAGACATATGCGGTATTACTACTGCACTGCCATTCTAAATAGAATTTATACATCCAGAATCTTTAAGTAAATGAGTGAGAGTATTCCCAAAAAAAATTAAAAGTAAAGTCATGTGGTGTGCAGTAAAACAGACCTTGGCAATGTTTTACCAATACACATGATGTTTTCTTGTAATTTCACTGCTAAATTAAAGCATTTTAGTGCTGCAGGTCATTTTAAATTGGCCTGTTATCTAAATCTTAACTGTAATATACACTTTATAGAAGTTGTTAATCATGAAATAAGTCTAGTTACTAAATGATGGTCACATTGTGAGAAACACCCTTAATTAATTAGCTCCACCCACTGCAGGCAACATTAATGAGATTATGAGACTCATTCGTTTACAACTACTTATTCTTCCAGGTAGGCTCTGGATTTGAGTGTAATCTGGGATTTGGTGGTTCAGTGCTGAGTGGTGCGGAAACCCAGGAACTAGTCTGTGGTTACTATATCATACAGTAGCAAGAAGAGCGCAAGACTGAATAGGAAAGGTTATGTACGCAGATGATTATGTAATATTACTGGACTGCTTCCTCATGACAGTCTTGTATATACAGGTGTGTCCAATGGATTATTGTCTATGAGCCAGGAGACTATTTTCAGACATACACAGTTATTTTAAGAACTGTAGCTAATAATAGTGACAGTAATCATGTCTTCAACGTCATAATTGTGCATGGAAAAAAAATCACACATCGTGGAAACTTTCAACCTTCCCAGTTTTCTTTTTTATGTACTTTTTGCTGTGGATTTTTCTTTGGGGATTGTTTTGTTCATTTTTTCATCCTATGAGTAATTTTCTTTTTGGGTTAATTTCTGTTCACCTTCATTATTCTTTTCATTTTTTTCTGTTGTTTTTGTTCCTTTTGCAGATTTTTTGCTTATTGTTAATTTTATTGATTGTTTTAATTTTATTTTTGTTCATTTTTTTGGACATTTTCTTACTCTGTTTACTTTTGTTCATTTTACTGATTATTTTGTTCAGCTTTGTTGGCTGTCTTGATTATTTTGGTTCTCTCAGAATTGTGTTGGTTATTTTGGTAATTTCTCTCAATATTTAGGATTATTTTGTTCATTTTTTTCTCCTTTTGTTGCTTATTTTGTTAGCTATTGCTTGTTTACTTCTGTTCATTTTATTGATTATTTTGATCAGCGCTGCTTGTTTTCGTGATTGTTTTGCTCATCCCTGATCATTTTGTGAATTATTTTGCTAACATTTTTCTTAATTTTCTTCATTATTTCATTAATTTTTGCTAATTCTGTTCCTTATTTTGTTTACTTTTGTTCATTTTCATGTTTATTCAGTTTTGCTTTAGTTTCTTGATTATTTTGTTTATTTCTGTTTGTGTGATTTCTGATCATTTTTCTTAATTTTCTAAATTCTTTTGATGACTTTTGGTCAGTTTGTCTCTTATTTTGTCCATCTTTTCTCATTTCCTCATTATTTTGTGCATGTTCATCCATTTTGTTTTCATCTGGTTAATTTTTGGTCATTTTTTAAATTATTCTGTTTACCTTTGTTTATTTTATTGATTATTTTCTTATTTTTGCTCTTTTTGTTGCTTATTTTATTCTCTTTCACTCATTTTCTTGATTCTTCTGTTCACTTTTGTTTATTTTAATTCAATTCAATCTTTATTTGTATAGCGCCAATCATAATTTCCGATTATCTCTAGGCGCTTCACAATTTGAGGCCGAGACCTCGTGACTATACAGAGAGTAAACCCAACAGAACCACCGAGAGCAAGCCAAAGGCGACAGGGGAGGAACAACTTATTTTAACAGAAGAGAAGAACCTCCAGCAGAACCAGCGGCTCAGGCATCAGGGTAGGCGGCCATCTGCCTCGACCGGTTGGGGTTATGGACAGAGGAGAGACAAAAGAAAAGAGTAGGGATAGAACAACAGATAACACAGACACTGGGTGACATCCACAGACACTGGACCGGTCCAGAACCAGCAAACACACAGCAAGTACATCAGGAGACCGAGCAACCTAAAGACCTAGGGCAGAGGGAGGAAGCACAAAACTACAGGGAAGATGCAAGTTAGTATCACAGTATTGCAAAATAAGACAATGAGGTGACTGGAGAGATGAGAGATGAGGAGAGATTATATTGGTTATGTTTTCAATTGTGTTGATTATGTGAATTATATTGTTAATTTTTTGTTCATTTTCATAATTATTTTGCTCACTTTTGTTCATTTTGCTTTTTATTTTGTGCATTTTTGCTCATTGCTCCACGAGAAATGTGTCCTGTGGGACAAAATGACTTTGATTTATTTCATTGTTTTTTCTTCCTCATACAAAAAAGGTACAAAATGATGCAACCCATATAATGATAATAATAATGAAATTCATGATGCTCAAAATTTTCAGGAGCATCCTCAAATTTACACCCTGATGTTCAATCAAAATCTATGCCCTTGAGTATTATAATTGACACTGATGCTTTTCTCATTGGAGTGGATGTTGCCTATAGGCTGTATAATTGAAATGAATAACTTGTCATTGTTAGCCAAATTATAAAAAATATTTAAAAGAAAACAACAGGAGGTGATCTTATAATACCATATTTTCAATATGTAAACACCTCATTAGATCTGTCAGTTTAAATGCACAGTCAGTCACACACAAGACACAGTCCTAAAACAGATGTACACTCATGTCATGGCGTAAGCTTATCTCATCACTCGTTCCGTATTAATACAGGATTACAGTCATTCTCAATCCCAAACTCACACACACGTTCCACATGCTCCGCACTAAAGTACATGTACTGTCTGCCAGGGACCGGCAAAGGTAGCACGGCAGTCAGGTAGCTGTGTGCCACCCTGTGTTTCAGATTTTCTTTAATGTCCCCAGCCCATGGAGGCCTGCTGCTCATCTGGCTGCTGACAGAGGCTTTCCTCAACGACAGGTGGATTAATATCAGACACTGACAAAGAAGACACTGCAGCTTTGTAAACCACTTTCATGACGGTAGGAAAATTATTTAACTTCTGTGTAAGCACTCAAAGCAGGAGAATAACAGGTGATAATATTGTTTTCAAGAAAATATCCTGTGTATTGACCAGTGGTTTGCACTATTTAGTTACACCAACTGTGACTCATTTGTTCCTTTTACCAACTTATATCTATTATGACTTGTATTTCACTTGAACAGACTTGTACCTGTTATGAGTCAGACTTTATTCACACAGTAAGATACGGGAAGGTTAGAGTGTTTTATTAAGTATAGACGCTCGTATTTATCTATATATTCCCTGTTTAAGCAGCTCATATGGACCGCCTCTGTTCCTGTTTAGTGGCTTAATTATCATAACATTTTTATAAATATATATATGCATTAAAATTAAGACCATTCATACATTATCAGAGGACAAAAGAAAAGCAGAAGTTATAGATTTACCTACACAGTGGAAGCTGAGAAGAATTAATTGTAATGCATCCTGCCCTGTTCTCAAAAAATGCTTCTTTCTTCATTGTAAAGATATTAAATATTTTTGTGTGCCACTAACTGTATTTTTTTAGCACATATTTATGTTTTCCTCTATTCAATATCCTGTAAATCAGTCTTCGTTGATGAAAAGACTTTTCAGGATGTTATGAATGATTAGGGATAGTTCATTCCATAACTATAAGAAAACTGTTTGCATGTCCATCTCTAGCCACATCTTTCTTCCTCCAGTTGACTCCCATTTATTCATTTTTCTGACAAACTGGATAAAACAAACATATTTCCTGCTCTTGTTTCTCAGATGTTTCCTTGGTCAGCTGTTTTCTCTCTTGAGCCCAAAGTTCCTGGTCAACGCACCACTGAGGAGTTGGTGACCAACACATTGATGTTGGAACTGGGGGCCATGGTCAAACGCACAGAGCGTATTCGTTTGGAGAGGGAGACAGAGGGTCGGCGCCGGCGCCGCAGCTCATCCTCCACAGCTGACTACAGTTGGCTGGCCAACAACCCAACCCCGCAGCCCTACGAGCTGACCCCGAATGACCTGCTGGAACTGCAGGACCTCTGCGCCAAGATACCTCCTTCACAGTGTGGCCCTGTGATTGTCAGGTGAGAGACAGGGAGACATATAGTAGATCCAAACCAACAGAAACAATGCAACTGGTTTAACTGGTGCTAGAATTGAAGCTGACTGAGAAAACATGAGTGAAAATGATGTACAGACAGGAACAGGTTTTACATGAGCAGGCACAATATCACTATGATGCTTCATGCACAGTTTTTCCTGACTTTTATGACATTACGCAGGTAAAGCCTTATTACACATAGTCATTATACTGCCAACTCCATACTTTGAAAAAAACCCTTGCTCCAGTCGGTGGTTTAACTTCAACCTTATAGCTACATGTCTCTGATTTAAGCCTGTTTGTAATTTTCACAATTATTCCCACTGTAGGTTCAGGAAGCTGGTGTCACAGATGGAGCCTGAAGTTCATGAAGTTCCCTGCCTGTTTCGCTCTGTGCTGCGCGACTGTGTGGATGAACTAAGTGGAAATGAGGAAGTACTGCCACAGCACCCAATCTTTGAGAAGCAGCAACGCAGCAAAAGCCTCTCCTTCCTTACCTTCCGCACCAAGTTTCGCACAGGGAACCTGCTTAAAGGCGGCGGTATGAGAGGCTCCAGAGGGAATCTGCAGCAGGTGGATTGGTCCGATGAGGAGGAAGAAGGAGGAGAAGAGGAGGCCATTAAGACCAGGTCCAGGAAGGGAAGAAGCAGGAGCATGCCAGAGATCACCCCTATGGAGCAGAATGCTCAGAGTTGAATAAAGGGAACACTACTGCGGAGGGAGAGTAGGGAGAGAATAGAATCACTGATGTGACAAAGGAGGGGGAATAAACACAGAACTCACAGTCAGCATAAAGATGGGAGAAATCAGGGAATGTTTATAAAGAGGGGGTGGAATATGATTCGTAGCAGTTTTGTCTTCTTTTGAAAGAAAATCGCATGATTACAGAGGATGAATAAAAGTTAACATTAAATACATCTACTTGCAAGCAATGCAATGCACTGATGCAAGGCATTTCTGAATGGCAGCTCTTGCAAATGTTGACATACAATTGTACTGTTTCTTTATAAACACATAATGCAACAGACAGAACAGCTGTCACCTACAGTAGAGATTGAAGGGAAGAAGGTTCTGTAAATAAGCATCTGTATATAAGCAAACAAACTTTGGCACAGTTATAAATTAGCATATTCATCAAGCAAGTCCCTGCAAGCAGGAGATGACTAGGATCATAATGATGACTGTATTTTGTATTATGGTTATGAAATTATGTGGATATGACAGCACGTAATACAATGTTTGTGTAATTTCTGTGTAAATAAAGTGGCTTTTTTCCACAAAGATGTGCTTCTTTGTCAATAATATAGGGTCAACCAGTGTTTTCATTGAAAGTTTCTTAGACATTTATCCCTTTAAGGTGGTGTCAGATCAGATTACTAATTTTTCTGCAGGTGTTAAGTATTCATGCCCCTCAGATGTTTTCACTTTTTATTGCAGTATAAAATGAATCATTGTCAATATAATTTGCCTTGTTTGACAATAATTTACAAA
>JAQQAE010006045.1:0-17038 GCA_029823295.1 Pseudamia nigra
ACCTCTCTTATCTTTTTAAATGGGTGAACTTGCACATTTTTACATTTCCCAATACTTGTTGTCCCCACTGTAGTTCAAAGCCTGATGCATTGTTTTGCAGGTAAATGGCTTGGTTCTTTCAGCTCCGCTTTCTATGGCTCGAGCCGCTGGCAGGTCAAGACTCTTCATATGTATCTGAGTCTGTGGTCTCAAGCTGATCGCAAACCAGTCTCCTGTCTTCGTCTTTGTCCTCTGTCTTCATTTGAGCTCCCGCGCTCACACACCTGTTTTGATTAACTCCGTACAGACACGGCTGTCTGCAATGTGCTGTTGAAAATGAGTTTACAAACCATGCCCACATCCTCCGATACATCATATTTATTATGTGTATTTTCCCTTGAGCTGAAATCTAGCCTACGGAAACGAGGACTGTGACAACCGCAACTACAGTCGAGCATTAGTCAGGAAAAACTATGTTCTATTCAATAAATAGAAGCTATAAAAAGTCTGATTCTGCCGGCGAGTCGAACATAACATGGCAAACTGTCAATCAAATGCCAGCAAGGCAGTGATTTGTCAGATTATTTGCTGTAATAATTCTTTCTCCGCATTTAATCCATTCCTTAAGATGAGGACACACTACAAGATTTTTGGCCAGATTTTACCCACGATTTGCAGTTTGGGCAGAGTCTGCACCAGTCCCTAGTGCCTAGTTGAATGCAAACAAATCTGCAAGTGTGTGTGGGGAACAGACCTGACCAGACTGACTCTGGGCACAATTGCGTAGTGTGTCTTGATTACTGACCCAACTGAAAACGTGTTGCCAACAGCCAATGAAAAAGAGTAGATGGACCACAGTAGGAATATTACAATAACAATTGCAAACAGACATACCTGTTTTTCCTCATGGATTTCTCAGAGCATAATGGCACAAAGGAACAGCAAGCTGTTCAGTCCATGGTTGCTTATGGGTTCGAATAGGGGGAGCGACACCCCCCATTTTGTAGACTCTCGCAAAAGTTTGATGCATTCAGTTGGCTTCACAAGTCATGTAGTGTATGATGCCTCATCAGGCGCAGTCATTAAATGTGTGATCCCCAGTCTCTGTCACCACAAAAAAATCTGCTGAAACCTGTTGCTAAGTGTGAAGTTTTTTCATAATCTGTCACAACTGTGAAAGTCATATTGTGTGTCCGCCCTTAGGCTGCACAGCCCAGGGAGTACTCGGGAGTTAAGTGCCTTGCTCAAGGGCCCAAGGTGGTGATGATGATGATGATGAGGGTGGGGACAGAAGATGACCTTCACATTGACCTAGAAGCCGGTCTGGCGATTTGAGCCGGTGATAGGTCACAGACCTGCTTCTCTAGCCTCTTGGCCACTTCTGCCTCAACTTATTACAGGGTCCAAATAAAACATTTCAGACCATGATGACTTGCGACGAAAAAATGTATTCAGTATTTTCACAGAAAAGTTCAGTGTAATTCTATGGGAGTCAGGGCTTCTTGAAGTCCAGTGCAAGGGGCAATGACCGGTGCTGTTCAGTGAGACAGAAGTAACTTTAAGTTGTAGTACCACTGCTTGGCCATTAGTGAACTGATCGTGTGATTTTTCCATAGAGATACATGTGATTCTATCTGAAAATACTAAGCAAATACATATTTTCCATGGGTCATCATGGTCTCAAACGTTTTATTTGGATCCTCTAATAAGTAATGTGATGGTTCATCTTTAACTTCTTGCTCCGTTATTAAGATATTACAGCAAACAATCCAACAAATCACTGCCGTGCTGGGGTTTGAGTGATATGTCACTATAACAGCTCACTAGTGAAGGTGGACCGATTGGGACCTTCGTATCTTCTATTTATTCAGTATAGGCATAGTTATACATGACATACACTCGACTGCAGCTGTGGGTAAGTGTTTACACTTACAACACCTTAATATGATTTTGTTTGACACTGCGTGGTGAAGTTTTACTGTGTCGGTAAGCTAGCTGCTAGTATTAGCTTCAAATGAGTCCCCTGGCATGAACGCTTTGTAAGCCCCACTGCCGTTCATCCAAATATGGTTACATCCTGTTTTTGGCTCCAATGCGCCACCCATGGAAGTGACAACCTGGTTGGCCTCAAAACGACCCTTCAGAAACTATTGGGTGACATCACGATCACTTTGTCCAGTAACTAATACAGTCTATGGTCCAGTGAATGGTGCTCTAGTGGCCAATGGCGGTATTACAACATTAGTTTACTCTTGCACTGACTTCAGTGTACAACCCCTTTCGTTGCACACTGGACAGAACAAATAAGCTTATTAAGCACAACAAAAACTATACAAAACATCTAACAAATTGTCCAAAAGTCAACAAAAAAACAAAAAAAAACTATATGCAAGGTGCAACAAGATGAAACCAGTGTAAGAGATAAAACAAAGTGAAAGCAAGTGGAACCCGGGTTATGAGTATAATTTGTTCCTGGATCAAGCTCGTAAAGTGGAAAACTTGTGACCCAGGACCAGTTTTCCCATAAGAATACATGTAAAACCAATTAATTCGTTCCAAGACCCAAGAAAACTTCCATACATATATACAAGGTATCTGGAAAAGACTGTTTATTTATTATTATTATCTGAAAAGGAAGTGATGTTTATTATCTGAAAAGGAATGCATGAAATTAGTTCTAAAAATTATTTATAATGACACGTTACCTTGGAGACAGACGGCTTCAGGCGAAGGAGGCTTAATGAGGAGGAGCAGGGGGCAGGGAAGCACAGACTTTACGTATATGTACTAAACATAAAAAGCTTAATCCTCTTGCTTTGTCTCAGCTAGTCTCATAGCTTCTCGGCCGGAGGAAGTGCTCTCTATAAGAGGACTCACGAAGAATTTTACTCGTGAGCCGGTACAAAAAATTTGCTCAATTTCCTCCTCGTAACCCGAGAAATTCATAAGACGATGCACTCATAAACCAGGGTAGCACTGTACAACAAAGACATAAAATCAAAACTCTGTTGAAGATGTAACAATGTGAATCCAAAGTCAAAGATTCAAAACGATATATTGGTTGTAAAGGATGTAGCTTTTTTATCCATTATTGAATAAACATAAATAAATGTAATTTTATTTAATTCTTAAACACAGGTTAACACAAAGAGGCTGCATTGACACACCTGGAGAAGATCAATCGACCAACGGAGCTGATGTGGAATTTGTGATTAAATATGACTTTTTTGATTTGATTTAACTGTTTGTATGTAGATGAATAAGACGAGTACCATAATGCTATAATCCATAATGATGTAATAATTGCACCAGACTGACCGCTTACCTTTTCCGTTACCTTCCTGTCTGTTGCCTCACAGGACTCCGTTGCTCCGTGCAGCCTCTCTTCCCCTCTCTGTCTAATTTGTTCAGCAGAAGTGTCGTGTTGCGATCTGTTCTGCGGTCATGGTGGGTAGCCTGCATGGTGAACAGTGCTGCTGTGAGGAGGTAATTAACCGCTCCTCATTTAGACAACAGGCTCAATCAGTGAGACACAATGACGACATATGGGCTAGAATGCCAATTCCACAGGCTTCAGGCGCACTCACAAACACACACTCATACATACATAAATGCCTACTCAAACGACCTTCAGAAACAGAAGAGATAATGTAGGGAAGACGCTCATGCTGGTGTGTGGATTTCTCTGAATATGAGATAAACATGTTTTATTTAAATTTCTGTCTCCACGTGGGAACCCGGCTCATTAGCGCCTCCAAATGGAAACCAATGGAACTGTTACCTGAGCATCCATGCCAATTTAGAGTGCCGAGTTTTGCCAAAAAAGATACCAACTCAGATGGGGAGCGGTGAGAAGATGGAGACACTTGATTTGTTTTGGAAAGCGGTGAGAAAACAAGGGTGGAGAGGATGAGGTCCACTCATGGCATGGGCTGTTTCTTCTGGCATTATGCCTTTAATAAAGAGTGAAGAAAGACTGAAGATAACAGAGTGAGCAAACGCGCCTCGTTGTTTCTGATAACACTTTGCATCTGGTGGCCTACACACTCAGTGTTTTGTGGCTACTGCTTTTGTTTTTTGTCATTTACTTTTTCAATAAGGAAAAGTTATTGCTCCCATGATTTTGTTGTGTATTCCCTGAGGTGTAAAAGAGCCACACTGGATATTTTTTTTTCATACTGTAAGTCATTTCACACCAACACATTGAGTCTGTCTCAGTTTAGAAGAAATACAGGTGAAATTACCAAGGGTCAACAACTGGGGCTGTTCAGTGAAGCCAATGCGGAAGTAACTTCAAGTTGTAATACCACTGCTTGGCCACTGGGGAAACTATCATCCGGCTCCAAGAAGCTTTTTTCCCCATAAAGATACATGTGATTCTATCTGAAAATACTAACTGAATACATTTTTTTCATGTGTCATCATGGTCTCAAACGTTTTATTTGGATCTTCTAATAAGTGATCTGGTCCATCTTTAACTTTTTGCTCAATTATTAAGATATTACAGCAAATAATCCAACATATCACTCCCTTGTTGGGGTTTGATTACATGTTGCTATGGTAACTAGTGTCGCCAGTGGAGTTGGACTGAGTTGGACCTTCATATCTTCTATTTATTCAATATGGACATAGTTTTATCTGAGATTCACTCGACTGCAGTTGTGGGTAAGTGTTTACACTAACAACACTGTGACATGACTTTGTTTAACACTGATTGGTGAAGGTTTAGCATCAGTAGGCTAGCAGTTAGTTAGCTTTCCCTATACTCCACTGGCACCACCGCCATTCATACATATATGGTTGCATCCTGTTTTTGACTCCAAGATGACACTAACATATACAGTCTATGGCACAGCCTCTCCTGGAAAAGTTGAGTCATTTCTCTTAATCTTTCGGTGTTTATGTTGCATTATATTCTTTTTCTTCTGCTATTCTTCCGCCACATGTACTGAGCTAGAGTGCCCCCACAATTTCCAATGGCACTGCACTGTTTTCTACATTAAGTATGTGCCTCTTTAATGTCTAATGTGTAATGTACTTCTAGTTATCGCAGCACAGTTTCCGATAGGACTAGAGCTCATGCCTTTGGTTCGAGCTGCTGTGGCATCAAAAGCATTACTACCACTGGCATCAATTTTAGTAATGCTTGGTTCCCTTAGATATTAAATGGTCTTGCATGTACAGTACAAAGCACACACAGCAGTCATTCTCACTGGGAACAACTTGGGTCCTGTGAAGTTGAGGAGCCAGAGATTGAACCACCAACCTTCCAGTTCATGGATGACCTGCTCTACCTACTGAGCCACAGCCACCCCTAGATACCCCTTCCTTCACCATGGGGTTCTGTCCACTGCAGGACCAGGGCCACTGAAAACCCACGGTTTTGGAGATGCATTGACCCAGTATCTTGACATCACAATGTGGCCCTTGTCTAGTGTTCTTGCATCCTTATGCTGCCCATTTTTTTAATTTAACATACAGTACATCAACTTCAAGGACTAAATGTTTTCTTGCAGTCTCATATGTCTTACCCACTCACAGGTGCCATTTTAATAAAACAGGGGTTGGCTACTTCAGTCCTCCAGGGCCGCTGCCCTGCTTGTTTTCCAACACTCTCTGCCCGTTCACTGTTTCTGTCCAGCCTGTGATTAACTGAACACACCTGATCCAGGTCATCAACAGTGGGTAGAACAGAGACAGTTGGAAAACAAGCAGGACAGTGGCCCTCTGAGGACTGGAGTTGCCCATCCCTGTTTTAAAATAACTGACATTATCAGAGGCAATGTTATGACTGACTGGTGTATATCCCTGCTGCTTCTATGGGTGTATTAACCCACTATTCATCAGAAACCCCTCTAATTGGCTGAACTGCAGGATATGATTGGAAATTAATCATTTTGCCCTTTAATCACTGTCTTACTTTGCATCACCTGTCAATTTGATTATTTTAGCAAAGCTGAAGACTCACTAATAAAGATTTTAACACAGTTCTGAACCAAATTTGAGAGGTATATGAGTTTTGTTGGTGTGGCAGCACTTGGGTGTGATATACTTAATCCATAGCAGTAATGATATTGCTGGAAACTGACAAGGCCACCTAGGGAATTTCACCCTAGGAATTAAACGTCACAGTAAGGGCACACAGGTAAGGTCACTAGAGAACAGAGACAGCGATGTGGCTCAGGTACAAGGGCTAAAAGTCAATTTTATTAATAAAAAAAAACCATATTGATTAAAATGAGGCCTAAATAAAGGGGGGCAAACTAAGATAATGGCCTTCCCAGTGCTGGGGCTTACTAGTGGGGGTAACTTGGGTCTGAGATGGGTGTGATGACTCCCAATAATTCAGCCCAATCACACGTGACCCATCATTGCATACACACAAAACCAATTAATGTGAGCAGGAAGTGCTGGAAGAGCCAATGAACCAATTTTCACGCCACAGGAAAACGCCAAAATACCGTCCTCATAAATCCAACACAAACAAAGTGAATCATGAGTCACCTGAATGAAAATGAATCTGGCAGAATTCCAACAGAGAAACAAAAGAAAAACAAAACAATGAATATTAACAACTTAAGCTCATAATAAACACCACAATGTAACAAGATTAATTAAACTAACCTAAAAAAAAGCAATCACAAACATAGAAAAAACCTAATTGACAAACACAGTACACATGAATCAAACAATGCAAATGACAGGAAAAACCAAAAAAAAGGATAAATGAAACACACTAATTAATAACTGCAAATGCCCTCCCTTCAGTTAGGCTATGGCTGCAAAGTGCCCCCCCCCCCCCAGCAGGGAGCATGCAGAGCGAGGTCGCAGGTTATCACCTCAGCGTACATGGGAAAAGACGCTGGTTTACGCACCCAGCCGAAACGCCACACGGCGAAACCCTAAGGCACCGTAGTCCAACATCGATCAGTGCCGAAGTTCATTCGCGACTCAGATCACTTAGACAGAATGGATCATTCGTCTGTCAGGCAGCCCATTACTGAAGCAGAGGGGCAGGCAGGCAAACAGGCCAAAGGCAAAACAGCAGGGGTAGAGCAGTCGGATCGCCGTGTATTCCTGTACACGACAGAGGAGAAAACTGACCTAAATATACAGCAAGAGTGAGTGCAGGGGAGGAGACATACCGATCCAGCAGCTCCCATTCTCCGCCCGAGGAGGAGGGCAACGCTAAATGTCGCCGGATAGCCGCCAGAACGCGCAGGGAACCCACCCGAATTCCGCCTGCAAATGGCGGTAAATAAATGCGCAGCCTAAGACCCAAACAGTAGTAGCAAACCACGAACCCACCGCCAATATATGTCGTGTGGACCACGCCGAAGTAACGCCGCTAGGATGGGCGTGTCTCAGATCCAGGGGCAGAGGAAGAGAAGCAGTTATAACTTCCTCTTATAGGCTCCGGTCCAGGTCCAATTGGTCAGAGCAGGAGAGAGAGAGAGAACCACACTCCTGCTATATTTACACAAAGGTAATATTAAATTTATTCATCCAATGCATGAAAAACAGGAGCAAAAGCAACAGTGCGTGTGTAACTTTGGTTGAATTTTATTTAATTTCTTCACATTTTAAATATGTGGTTTCACTTTGGTGTCCATCAACTATGTTTTTTTTTTTATGTTGCCAAGCAAGATCGCTGTTTGCTCCCTTTCTGTGTGTCCAGAAGAGGAAGTGTTTAGTTGTCCTTATTGGATCAAAACTGAGCAATGTGATCCAGGTGAGGCAGAATATTATTTTCAAGAATACCCCCACATTTATGCACAGCGGTAAATTCAGAGAGAAGGCTGTGCACCGAAAACTGTAACTCTCCAGTGTACGTTTTAACTCTGGATTCAGACAACAATTCAACAATGCAATTCACTGTGAATCTTACAGTATTAATACAGTACAGGCATAAATTAGCGCTGCTTTTGGTTCTGCGGTGCAAACAAGGCACTAAATTGTACTAGTGTGTCAGCTCAGACATAAATAAACCTGGAGCGTGTTTGCATAAAACATCCCCACACTCTCGTTGACTTGACTATGCTCTGTGGCAAAGAGTAAATGTAATACTTTCAGGGCTTTTTTTTTTTTGCAGAACCGAAAATACACAGGCACCTGTGCCAGCACGTAAAAGTATCATCTGAGTGCACTTCAAGCAGAACGAGAAAAATGGGTGATTTTAGCGAGAGGGAAAAGAAGAGCCTGGTAAATGAATGCCTGATGGAAACAACTGTCACGTGGTCAACAGTGAAATGGCCAGAAGATGACTGTTACCCTTCAATTCCACGACAATCTTTACAGCACATTCTTTTTTTTTCGCTTAACTGGCCCACAGGGTCAGGAGCTGGTTCGTCTGTGTGACACCTTTCAGTGCGATTCACTGATTGAACATAAAACAGAACACAATGCAGGGTCACAGATGTCACAACACAGTCAATTTGGGCTTGTTTTGCCCACGGAGATGCCGAGACCTTCGGAAAATGTGATATATTTCTTATCTGATGCCACAGTGTTACCCAGCAATGAGGGGCGCCTTATCTGCGAACCTGAGTCTTTGTTCATAAATGAATTCCCAATTGGTTTGAATACTGTAGCATAGCAGCAGGATTTATCAGTGCCTCCACCATGATATCTTACAGGTGTGTCTTAACAATGAAGAGTAATGCATTATTATTAATGGTGAAGCACGTAAAACCCCAAGAATACATAATTAATTAATGCATTTATTCATTTATCCCCATTTGTTTTGGAAAGACGCATGGCATTGCAGCATATGGACTTCCATGTGGGTTTGATTTCTCACTGTCTCCCAGATAATGTTAATATCGTTGACTACTAACTTTCGTGACAGTTTTCATGTTTTCAGTGCATTGCATTTAATGACGAAAAACGTTTTTAGACTCCGTATCTCATCGTTACAAGGTCTTTTCTCATAATTCCGAGATCTTTTCTCATAATTACGAGAAAAGATGGTGCAATAAAGACAAAAGTTTTTGGCTCTCAGGAATCCCTTCTCTTTTCCTACAGACAGTAGGAACATGGTGCTGTCAGATTTAATCTGCTTTTATTTCTTTCCTGGAAGGAAGAAACTAGGAAATATTAATGTTTCTTAGTGAGGATGTCATTAATATTAGTGTATAACACTGAAGATGTGTCACGTCGTTGGGATTGTTCAGAGGGAGGGTCCACATTGATCTATGAGAAGCCTCCCTCTTCCTGCCAGAGGAGTTTAACTAGTACAGGAAGCTTCATGGATATAAATACAGTGGTGCCCCGGCTAATGAATTTAATCCATTCTGGTGTCATGTTCACTGGGCGAATCATTCTTTAGCCGCAGTGAGTTTTTCCATAGGAATACATGTAAAACCAATTAATCCGTTCTGTACCCATGAAAACTCCCATATAAAGTATGTCTTACACACCCGTACGTGCACATTTATTGATTTATAAAAACACTTACCGGAGGAGGATGAGACGGAGATGCCATTTTTCTTAGGTCCCATGATGAAAAACACAAAATGAAGCAGTATTGTACGTGAAAATTAGGTGAAAAATTCATAACCCGAATCCTGAAATTCATAACCTGAAAATTTTATGAGTTACAAAATTCGCAACCTGAAGTTTTTTATTAGCCGGGACACATTTTTGGCCGATTTCTTTTTCATTACCCAAAAAATTTGTTAGTAGAAGCATTCATTACCACTGTATATGTATATAAAATGTATTCAGCCCAATGTTCTGACATGTTACCATACATAATGAGAATCACATCCTGGGTTAATGCACATGAAATATACCAGAAACATTCTACAACAGAAACATGCGTACATCTATACTTTATAAATAGCACAAAAATATTGGTTAGTGAAAGCACCACAGGCGTATCTAATATTACAAGATCCATAAGTCATAATTATTAGATCTGTAAGTCGTAATTATGAGATAGCGGTCACGGTCCAGGGACAATGTCTCTCCGCTGGTCTTGGAACGCCTGGGGGACTCGCGAGAGGAGTTGCAAGAAGTGGCGGGGGGGGGGAGGGGGCACTCAGGGCTTCCCTGCTTAGCCTACTGCCCCCACAACCCTGACCAGGATAAGCGATGGATGATGGATGGATATGAAAACATTATTTGATACAGAAAGCATGAAAATAAATAGGCAACATGTATAATCCATGATGCAATACTTTTTCTAGTTTTTTTATTTATTTATTTTTTACATTGAGTTAATACTATTAAGGAACACTAGACCTCCCAAGATGCTGTAACTGCATTTTTATTATGTATTGGAGTGAATAAGGAAGTGATTTGGACACAACACGTGCTGCTTCTCACATCAACAGGAGAGTCATCATGTCAAAAGCTGCAGTGTTTATGTAATTAAGCAGTTCAACTTCGCAGACAACTGGTAGAAATCTGAGCACATCCTGCCAAGATTTGAACATTTCTGCTAAATGGACAGGAGGCTAAAGTGTACTAGCTGCTATGGAGTCTGGCAAACGTCTGTGAGGAGACTTGGATTGATTTCAGCCTGGGCTCTGACCAAACACTGATTTCCATCTGTAGCGGCTGGCGCATACATCATGTTTTTTTTTTTTATTCTAATCCTAACAGAGTCACACTGGGTTTGTTTTTCAGTCAAAGGTCCTGACTCATTTTTGTTTTGACCTCAGCCTAGGCCTGCTCACTCAGAACAACATCTCAGAGAAATGATATTCATGTGAAACTCATTTTTGACTCCAAGTTCCCTTTTGATAAAATGTTTGTCTGTATGAGTTCAGTCACCATCTGTGTGATTCTGAAAATTGTTACATTGTCACACAGAGGGCAATTTGGCAGATTAGTGATTCAATGTCCATGTGTGAATGTGAGACAGGCTCATGCGTGTCAGGAGGAAAATAAACCTATGAAGAACTGTATGAGGATCTGGAAGGGGTTCCATGCTGATTTTACAACATAAGAAAAGTTTAAAAAGCTTTTCAAATCAGCATCAGTTTAGAAGTATGCTACATGTTTTCATGTGGGAGCAAAAATCATAATAGTATACCACCGGTGAAACGTTTGGACACGCCTTTTCCTTCAAGGATTTTGATTATTATTACGATTTTAAATCCCAATTGAGTAAATTTGTGCCATTTCTTTCCTTCACAATGTGGTTCAGACCGTCAGTTTTCTTGTGCAGAGGTCAGTCAATCAGAAAACTCTCAACAAATTCGAATGCGTCTAGATAATGTATAATGTAAAATGTTCTGTGTTGTTTAAAACATTTTTGTTTTTGTACACAATTCCATATGACTGTTTACAGTTTTTGTGTCTTCAGTAATACCGTACAATGTTGAAAATAAGAAAATAAAGAAAACAAACATTGACACCATAACAGTTTAGGCCACAATTTGCCAAGAGGACAAACATGAGACTGCGAGCAGACAGACCAGCAACATGCTGCAAAAATTTAATTTTCAGATTTTTCACCTTGTACCTGCTACTTCCTGTTTTTGTCCAGAATAAGTATTCCAATAGTAGGCCTACACTAAATGGGATAAATTGTTTGGTGAATTCAGTACATTTTCAACTAACACTTACCATTTAATTCACATATACTGTAGCCCTGGATGAAGAGTTCACAGTTAAGGCTTCTCAGCTACTTCAACTCAAAACTATTTCTTTCTTCAGTGAAAAGTTTGGAAAACTTGAGTGGACAATGTGGCTGTAAAACTACTTTCTAGTTAAGACTGCAGACACATGGACAGAGTGAGGAGGAGGTCTGGAGAGTCCTTTAGCCTTAAAGCTGAGGTCCCACTACTGAGACAGATTTTCATCTACAGTTGGTGGAGAAGCAATAATAACTTTTCCATTCCTCCTAGAGCTCAGCATGCATTGATCTACTAAACTCTCTCTGTGCTATGAGGAGCTGCAAAGGGCACTCCAGGGAGGAGATTAGTCATTGTCAGAGATGGGTGATTTAAAACGCCGAAGTGGAATATTTCTTTGAATATAAAGCAGTGGCCATCCTGCTCGAAACAACACCATTAATATTGGTTCCAAAGGTGAGTGGTCTTAATGCAGTTTCAGAAGGCCTTTTCTTCACTCCCTTCACAGCAGTGTGAGAAAACGCCCCAGGTGTTTGCTCACAGGAAAGATAAAGGAACTTTAGATGATGGAGCCAAGAGAACAAAGGAAAGAGCCTTCGAGGTTAGGATGGAGGCATCACTTTACACATCAAGCTTTTTCTGTGTCCTGGTTACTTGGTACTTCTCCAATTTATTCCTTTTTATTGAAAGGGGGAAGCTCAACTAATTAAATTAATGAAGAATTGAACAAAAATTAGCCTAATGTGAATGAGAGCATACATTGCATCTAAATAAGCACCAAAAACAGAAATTAACACAATAATCCTGGACATTAATGCAATATAGTAAAATAAAATAATCAACAAAACTATTTTCAAAATTAACAGATTTTTATTTATTTTACACATTGATTTAAAAAGTTAATACATGCTATATGATAACATGGTAGTAATATAGTTATTCAATAATAAGAAAATAACATGATTATTACCTAATAAGACCATCCAGCTATTACTATAGCATAATATTGGGATGAAGACAAAAACTAAATCAACAAAATGAACCAATTAATTAATAAAATGAATTTAAAAAAGAAAATAATACACCACATGAACAGAAATGAACAAAGTGCAAGAATTAATACAATGAATAAATAAGAAAACAAAGGTGCACAACATATGCATTAATAGTAATAATAAACATAAATGTCAATAAAACAGTTTTTATAATTTATTTATTTGAGATCCAAAAGTTAATATCATCAACTATTTTGTTGTGGCGCAAATGCATGTTAGTAATATTAATCCAAACAAATCCTTTAAATCTACGCCTCTGGTCATGATTAATATTACCACTAATCAAACCTTACTTTCATATTATATACTGATCAAAACTTCCAACACAACATTATATCCAATTGAAGTGATATATCAACAATATGTATCAGATATGAAATTTTTAATACAGTGTAATAGCGTTACATATGGAAAACAAATTGGTCACAACTGAAAATTCATAGTGCTGGAGATGAATATCCCGGCCCTGCGGGGGGGTGGTGACATCTGGCCTGGGAGCACGTGGTTGGTCATTAGTGATCCCTGTGTCATTTAACTTCCTCCATAGATGTGAAATGGTCGACACGTGGACGCCCAAGGCTCTGGCAACACATCTTTGTGTCGTTCCACCAGTCAGCACACCAATGCCTTTCTCTCACTGAATTTGACTTAGTCGTGCCATGGACAAACGAGCTCAAAACAAGGTTAATGATACTAAAAATCACCGTTGGTACGGATATTTATTGACCAAGTTTTAGAAGGATTGGTTGGTTGGATCTACTAAGGATGTGCAGTGAAGTGGGCAATGTACCCACACAGCAAAACAAAGCCAAACCTTATGAGCTTTCAGGGTGTTTTCTGTGTGTCATAACTATAGACTGTATATATTATGGACAAAGTGACCGTAACGTCACCCATTGGTTTGTGAAGGGCCGTTTTGAGGCCAATCAACTGGTCACTTCCTGCACAGCATCTTGGAGCCAAAAACAGGATGTGACCATATTAGGACAAATAGCAGCAGGGCTTATGAAGTGTTCATGCCAGGGGACTCTTGGGAAGCTAACATTAGCTGCTAGCTTACTGATGCAGTAAAACGTCACCACACAGTGTCAAACAAAGTCAAATCACAGTGTTGTTAGTGTAAACACTTACCTACAGCTGCAATTGAGTGTATGTCATGTATAACCATGAACATATTGAACAAATAGAAGGTACCAAGGTCCAAATTGGTCCAACTTTACTATAGTGAGCTGCTGCTACAGTGACATGTCAATCAAACCCCAGCACAGCAGTGATTTGTCGGATTATTTGCCATCCCCCTAAGTTCAGATGTCACGTTCCGGGACGCCAGGCACGGGGGTTGTCCGCTCCCCATTGGTGCTAACGTTCCCTGGGCCTCTTTCCCACCCACCGCAGCACGGGGGGAGGGAGGGCACCCCTCCAGCGCAGCTGCCGGTGCTCAAACCAAATTTCCAGTCCAGTCGACAGAAGGAAAACCACACACCTTGAATACCATGACCTAGATGACTGAGCATCTTCAAAGACATGAGCCAATATTGCACAACACAATTAACTATGTATATTTTTTGTCAATACCTGAGTTTACGCTGATGATTCGACCCACTTGGAACGATGTTTCAGTAGCGGCTTTCGCTTTTGAAGTGTGAACAATGACTGCTGCCCTGATAATTGGCATTTTAGTTCCTTCACCTTTCTCTTTCGCAGCTCGCTTTTTGGTGAGAAGTCAGTCTCGTATTTACTATGAACAGTACAAAAATGCTGCTCCTCATTTCTCTTTTTTGGAATTGAGATGATAGAGTGGCAGATGAGGTAAATGCACTTCGAAAATGTCATTGTAAAAAAAAAAAAAGTCCTCCTCCCATTCCGTGTGAAAGTGATAAGTTTTTGTGTTCTTACTTGGTCCAGCTCTCCCACTCATTTGTATACCCTTTCTTAAGTTTAAGAGAAAAAACCAAGGGCTAAAAATTGGAGGTATCTAGCTTATTATTTTTGTTGCACATAGGTTGTTTGCGCATGTGCAGAGACCCAAGTGTCAGAAAAAGTCAGATGTCATTTGACTGGCTGCCCTGTAAATCAATCAAGTGACAGGATGGATGATAGGCTGACACCTGTTTTTTTTTTTTGTCATGCAATCTACCCACAGTACTCGACATATTGAGCACACTTGCTGTAAATCAATCAAGTGACGGGATAGATGATAGGCTGACGTCTACTTTTTTAATGTCACATGAGCTACCGACACTACCTTCGATCGACGTTATGAGCACCCCTGGCTCAATATAATTTTGTCAGATCCAAAGATTTTAATAGAAAAGTATTGGTTAAAACAGTCACCTACAGTCATTTAGCACTGAGCAGGACAGCACTAATAAAGCTGCCACAGAAAACTTCAATAACTAGGCTCCAAATCAATGAGTCTGACTCACAAATAGACATTTATTACCATCTGTACATCCTGGCCCTGATTTCCCCTGTCTTTTCCCTGGCCTGACTGGAATTATTACTTTGTTGTTGTGTCCAATTGGTTGATTTTTTCCCCCTGCTTTCCTTTCTCTCGTTCTCTGTGCTGCTGTCTCTCTCTCCCTCTGTGGTCTGGTCCAACGGTCCTTCTCTGTAGGCAATCTTTTACATGATCCAGTACCAAAATAAATCTCAGACAGGATTTCAGTGTCTCATCAGCCACAAATAACCATCCGTATGGTGCAATTATGGAAATACAGGAAGGCTAAAATGAAATGGTTGGACCTTGTAGCGTTTTACCTCAAATAAAAGCCAGGATTCAACTTGAAGCCAGGTTTCTTTTAACAGCAGGGGGTGGAGTCAAAAGGACCAGATCAAGGCTGGTTCTCGAATACTGGCTATGTATAAAAGAATATACCTTTCTGGTGGCTGTCATGTAATATGCTGCCAGTTGAGAACATAATAGTCACTTCTATTACTTTGATTTAAATGTTGGGTAGAAATAGAAATGGTTCACCATCACCTTGAAGCACATGGTTTACCTGTCTCCAGTGTCTTCTAGGTGTGTGTCCAGGTACAAGGAGCATGTCTACGGACCCCCAGGTCTAAGTAATTGACCTATATAATCCGGAAATTATGTCTCTGTGCGTATGTGTTTGCCTATCTGAAGCCTCTTTTCTCCTCATCAGTTTGACCAGTCCCGTAAAACCCAAACCTTAACCCTTACTATGAGAATAGTCTTCTCCTTCCGATGCTATATGCCGCCACCAAATTTGGTGCAAATCAGAGCAGTAGTTTTTGCATAATCCTGCACACAGACAAAAAAAAAACAACAATGTTGAAATGTGGGAACATCAGTGTGACCCTGTTCATCATTCACGTTACACAAACTCCACACTGTCCTCATGGTCATGGTCTTTTTTTTTTTTACATAAAATAGTGTCAGACAGCCTACTTCCTTGTTTCTGTCACATGACACACATGAATGTTCGATGTATTCATTCATATTGCAAAAGCCAGGAAAATTAAACCTTGAAGCCAAAAAAAAAATGTATTAATGACATGTTATTCACATTCTGTGTGTTAAAATACCCATTATATTAACAGAGGTTTGAAAGATATAAAATGACATGGAAATAGCCCCACCAAAAAAAAATAAAAAATGACTACTGTGTGATGTTGCTGTTTTAACACTATTGACTATTGTGGTAGATGTTTCTGTCAAAAAGCAATTGTTAAGTTTTCATGTTTCGTAGCAGATGTGTGAGATTGTAACTCAAGGTAGCTTGTCTTCTCAAGGCTCAGTGTTTTCAGTTAAATACAACCATTTCATATCCTCACATACAGTGCCCTCTGAAACTTTTGGAACAGCAAGGCCAATTCCTTTATTTTTGCTGGACTCTGAAAACATTAAGGTTTGACATAAAACGATGACTATGAGACAAGAGATCAGTATTACAGCTTTTATTTCCAGGTATTTACATCAAAATTGGTCAAAGATGGCATTGTTTGAAATGAAAAAAAAAACAATTTTAGGTGAGCAAAAGTATTGGAACAAAATACATTAAGGTGAATAATACTTAATATTTAGCATCAAATCCTTTACTTGCAATAACTGCATGAAGCCTGCAACCCATTGACGTCACTAAACTTTTACATTCTTTTTTTGTGATGCTTTTCCAGGTTTTCACTTCAGTCTCTTTCAGTTGTTGTTTGTTTTGGGGGGGGGGTTCTCTTTAGCAGGTAAAATGCATGTTCAATAGGGTTTAAGTCTGGAGCTTGACTTGTCCAGTCTAAACCTTCCACTTCTTTCCCCTGATGAACTCCTTGGTTGTCATGACAGTGTGTTTTTGGTCTCTGTCTTACTGCATGATGAAGGAATTTCCTGATCAGTTTGGTTGCATCTCTCTTTAAATTTGCAGACAAAATGTTTCTGCAGACTTCTGAGTTCATTTTGCT
>JAQQAE010006046.1:0-17036 GCA_029823295.1 Pseudamia nigra
TCAACAAAAGAATGGCTTCACCAGAATAAGACTGAGGTTTTGGAATGGCCCAGCCAAACTCCAGACCTGAATCCGATGGAACATCTGTGGGTTGATCTGAGGAGGGCTGTGCACAGGAGATACCCTCGCAATCTGTCAGATTTGGAACCATTTTGCAAAGAGTGGGCAAATATTGCTACATCAAGATGTGCCACATTGATAGACTCCTATCCAAAAAGACTGAGTGCTGTAATAAAAGCCAAAGGTGCTGCAACAAAGTATTAGTTTTAAGGGTGTGCATATTTATGCAATCAGGTTATTTAAGTTTTTTATTTTTCCCCTTTTTAATGATTTCAGTTTGTTTTTCAATTGCGTTGCACAGGCTATTGGTCATATTAAAGGTAGAAAAAGTGGTGAAATTATTTATCTTGGTGTCAGTTTTTTACATCAGAAAAACCTGGCATTTGAACAGGGGTGTGTAGACTTTTTATATCCACTGTATATTTTCTTATTCTTCTGCAGTTTTTAGTAAACTGCAACTTTCTTGACTTCTAAAATAATAATGGCATTCAACCACAATCAAAAAGCATGTCTCTTATCTTTTTTTGTATCAAATAAGGTTACATGGGGATCCATCAGAAGGGGCAGAACTTAACCACTCTATTTTAACATGCATTCAACACGAGTCCAACCCTCCATACTCAGAGGCAAGTTCTGGGGACCTGTGTTTCTGAGACAGTAATGAGTAGCATTGGCGCTCCACAGGGAACTGTTTTGGCTCCCTTCCTGTTCACACTTTACATACCAGACTTCATATATACCTCTGAGTCCTGCTACATCCAGAAGTACTCTGATGACACTGCTATTCTTGCATGCATCAGGAACGGACAGGACATGAAGTACAGAGATCTGATAAATGCCTTCTGTGAGTGGAATCAGAAACTGCCTCCTGATGAACATCACCAAGACTTGGGGAATGGACTGGGCATTTGAAAGTCTAAGCTCACTCTTCAGTCAGTCAACACTGGTGGAGCAGACACTGAGGTGGTGCCGACATACAAATATCTAGATGTGTATGTGGACAACAACATGGACTGGTCCCAGAACACAGATGCACTCTACTGAAAGGGACACAGTCTATCTTCTTAAGGCCCTAAGGAGGCTCAGGTCCTCTGACATCTTCTCTAAGATGCTGCATATATTTCACCAGTCAGTGGACGGTGCACTCTGTTATACTGCAGTCTTCTGGGAAGACTGCATCAGACACACTGACACTGCCTGTGTTCCGTTTATAGTCTTGTCTGTTGTTGTTGTTGTTAATATTTTCCTTTCCCTTTGTTTTTTCTGATATCAGTGCCTTGCCTGTTAAGTTAAATACACTTATTCACTGTCTGTTTGCTCTTTGAACAAAATGGTCCCATACATGGGCATTACATTCTCAAATACACACAAATATGAGATTAATACAACCTGTGATGTAACTGTAATGTTGCTGTGACACAGAGCTGTGAACTGTGCACAGAGACATTGATTTGATGAGTTTTCTTCAACAGTCAAATCATTTTTTCTTTGAAGGCTGAATTCAAGTCCCCAGTGAAGTTGAGGGAAAAAAACAAGTTACAGGAGTTTAAATTATTTATAAATTATAAAATCCATATGCATGTGTTTTTTTGGGATTGTTTTGTTTATTTTCATTCATTTTAGATTATTTTATAAATTTTTGTAAATCTTGTGGATTACGTGGTTGATTTTTGTTCTCCTCAGCCTCAAGGCTGAAGGGCTATTGTCACCCTGCGGCGAGCGGTGTCAAACTTTGGCCCATTAGTGTGTTAACTCTTCAACGGAGGCCTAGGTTCACCAAACTTACATCTCAAGTGTATTACATCAGGACAGGTAATGAGGTTGAGGGGCAACATGCCAGCAATTTTGATTTAGTGTTATTTTATTCATTAGTCACAAGTTAAAATTTCACTCTTGTGCATTTTATCTACATAAGTCATCCTGGTTATTGATTACTATCAGATCTTCATACACTTTTGGGATAGGTGGTACCACTGCCTGTATAGAAAAGTCCAAATAAATCAATAAAAATTCTGCTGTTTGGCAGTTTATAATGGATTTTTACCCTGATTTTTGTTTATTTTGTTTCAGTGACATGAAAATTTTGGTTCTAAAAACTTTACATAAATAGACATTTTGGGGGGGGGTGCCCTTTTTTTCATTTTTAGAATATTTTCATCAGCTCAGTTATTTTGTTCCTTTGCTTCTGTTCACTTTCTTGACTCTTTTGGTTCATTGTGTTGCTTGTTTTACTCATTTTGTTCATTTATCTGAGTTGGTTCATTTTCTTGATTATTTTCCTTCATAAACTCATGCAGAAGAGATCGAACCTGATGCATTATCTATTCACCCGAAAATAGAAAATAAAGTGTTTCCAGGAGGACCCAGAGATGTCCAACTAAAAAAAAACATCCACCCAATGTTCAAATGAAACCTTCACCCTTGCCTATTATAAGTATTGTTTTCTTGCCCAGATTTCAGAGGCCAAATTATTTCCTCAGATTCACTGGAGGAAAGGTAACACTGTCCTGCTTCTGTCTCTCAGCAGAAATTCAGGCTTGCCTGGTGAGTTCGGGGGACGTTGGCTGTGGGACGTTTCAGTGTTTCAATAACAACTCTTGTGAAATCCAGGGGCTGCATCACATCTGTCTGACTCTGCTGCACAACGCCGGGCGCTTTGACTCACAGGTGGGACTCTGTGTTTACAAAAGTGCACGTCATCTGATGATCTGGTCACTTTTGGAAACTTTAAGACTGGACTGAAGCTGTGTCCGTTCAGGTGTTTTTTTTTCTTGTTTTTTGTTTTTAAAGGACACAGAGATATGGTATATGTAGCTTCATTTAATCCCTTCAGTCATTACTGTCATTAGTGAAGAATGTGTGTAGTGTGAGGAGTCGTGCGTTGTGCTGTGCCGAGAGGAGAGGTGAAATCAGATAGGAACAGCTCGTCTTTTTACTAGAATAGAAGTACATTAGAGAGTGATGAAGTCTAACAACGAGCTGGAGACAGAGTCCATGTCTAAGCAAAACGCACAGTCTGTTAGAACTCAAACTCTGCCGCCGTCTTGTGGTTTAAAAAACTACTGCAGCCAGGAAAACTGTATGGCTGTGTTCCAAATGCCCTGTATGCTGCTACATGCTATTTTCAGCAGCAGTATACAGTACACAGTGCTGTATGTGAAATTTATAGTTAATGTATGATCACATGTACATGTGACCATGGAAGATTACCTGTCAGCTGTTGGGAGATGTTTGCAGAAGTTTACAAAAAGAAAATGCAGTGACTTGCCTTATACAAGCTACATTGTTCGCATTAGATGCAGATGTGTGTGTCAACTTTATCTCAGCTGCTTTTTAGCTTGTTTGTTCTTGCTGTTTGAAAACTTCACTGTATTTTTTGCTGCAAGTAATCATTTGTATGAAATTAGGTTACACCATAACAGTTCTATGCACTGACGAAGCATGACAGAGCCTTAAGTTAAAGCATCATAAACCGCAGTACCTTCAGTGTCCTTTGGGCTCTGGCTCCAAAAGCGAGTCAATCCCCATAGAGTCCTATTTAAAATGTTCAACTTTAGAGCAGAAATAAATGTTTATAGCCTGATGCACACAATGGTTTTGGTCTCTATATTTTATTTCTACCTCCATGAGCACTGTAAGGGGGTAGATTTTTATACATCTCATTCTTGTAGATGATCCAAACGCCAATATTAAAGCATAATTAAGGGCATAGGTGTGTTTGACAGGAGTGTTTGGGCCAGAGGCCTTCACTGTGTCACTTAAACCACCTCAGCTCCACTTACACTCTACATATAAGTTAATTTTGGATTGGAGTGATTGGCAGTGGTTCCTTTATGGCTGGGCCCAGAGGCTTTTTGTTTGAGCTTCCAAATGGCTCTTCAGACACTGACTGGTGACGTCACAGAGGGTTTATCCATCTTTTTATATATAATCGACATTACTGACACAGTCACTGATGCCCTCCATAGTGTATGGCTGATTTAGACTTCTCCTCTTCAGTAGTTAAATCCATATTGTCTGTAAATGGTAAAGTCAAACTCTCACAGCAGATTATAATAATGCACTAATTATGCTGATTGTGCCCTGACGAACCCTATGATGAAACTGGCTCTCGTGACCATCCTAAGAAAAGAAGACAAGGACTCCGTCTGCAGCGGAGGATAAATGTAACAGAATTGCCAGCATCAGAAATCGCCAATTTACAGTACGTCAGCTCAGATAGTGTTCAATGGTTTTGGCGGCTGCACTTGAGGACACATTCAAAGTTACTGAGATTTTTTTTGGATTCACTGACCTTAATTTGTTAAAGTTGTGATGAACTGTCTTTTCCTTTTTACTGAGTGTTTCTTGCCATATTATGTGTTTGTATGGTAGTTGTAGTAGCACTAACATGGCTACTGACTCTGTACCATCTGTACCCACCCTGTGAAATATGGGCAGGTGTTTCATTATATCAAAGTGGCTTTATATAGGGCTGAGTGATAAAATAAGCAAAATTAAATCTTAACCACATCATTATCCTGTGTAGTTATTTATTCACAGTAGCTTTTTAAAACTTCACACAGGAGGATTCGGGTTGATCTTATTAATTTTTTTTTTATTTTTCTGCAAATCTTTTTTCAAATTGTTCATTTTGTCAATATTTCTAATTTTTGTTCATTTTGATTATTTTTTTGTTTATGTTGGTGTTCATTTTTTGTTCTCTTATTATTCTTTGTTTTTCTTTTGGGTCACCATTTGCTTCAGATAGTTTTTGAGTAATTTAACTGACAAAGCACTGAATCACAGGGACAGTATTTTGGTCTTTTTTGAAACTTTCACATTTTCTTATTTTTGTTTCTGGCTTACTGCGTCTTTCACACAGTTTTCATCTTTATGTCATCATTTTCACAGATGCATATTACACAAATTACAGTGCGGTTTCGTCAGATTTTACCCAAGATTAAAATTAATTGAATTTGGGAATAATTTGACATTTATCACACTAATTCTCAAAATCTAGTGATTATAAAATAAAATCATGACAACATTTTAATGTGCATTGCTCAGTTCTGAATGACGAACATTTTTTGGTGATTCTGTGTTTTGGAATAAAAAGTGTAGTTTCCATTGAAAGGTCCAGTTGATGATGTTGGGAACTTGGCTCTTAGCTCATGGTTTGTCACGCTCCGCTATAAATGATTAGACAGGCGACCTGCCAGTCAACATGGCTTAAAACATCATGGGAGCATGAGCTCATGCACCCATTCAGAGTTGAAAACAGTCATAGTGGTAGTTAGCAACTGTAGCTTATAAAACCACAGGATGACTGAGGAGAGACGGACTGCATTTCAGATTCCTTCAACATCTGGTACAGGTAAGAAAATAACGACATACTAGCTTGACAACTGTGAGGTTGTAAGCCGTGTTGACTGGCAGGTCACTTGTTTAGTCATTTATATAGATCAGCCACAAACAATTGGCTTCTGACTACCTTTCCAACATTGTTGACTGGACCATTAAGAACACTAAACAGCTTCCTGATTCCCTCTCCTGATCTTTTTTCCTGCAGGGGAAGTCATTTGTGAAGGATGCTCTGCGGTGCATGGCGCTGGGGCTGCGGCAGCGTTTCAGCTGTGTGAGCCGCCGTTGCTCTGCTGTTAAAGAGATGGTGTTCTCACTCCAGAAGGAATGTTACTCCAAACACCACCTCTGTCTCGCACTCAGAGACCACATGGACACCATGGGCAGCCTGGTGCAGTTCCACCTGCTTTTCCCACCAGGGTGAGAGTCACACTTCCAGGACTTTAGAGGATGCTACACTGAAGTGCATTTACTTTCCTGGACACTGAACAAAATATTCAATCCCAAACACTATAAAATGATGAACAGGTATAACAGGAATTATTACCACTCACTCAGAGAATCCTCTCATAAGTCATTTTTTCCTATTCACCTACTTTAACATTTACCTTAAAAGTAAGTCTAAATTGAATCAGGAGCTTTTGCAGATGCAATGTCCTTGTAATGATGGTGAAAAAAAGGAATTCCAGGTAGAAGGTTTGTATTGAACAATACCACACCTACATGTAATTATGAGTCAGACTTGAAACTTAGTTTGACTTAATATTAATGTAAAAATACCATTCTATAAAATCAGCTTTGGAAAAAAGTGTCAATGTAAGTAAGAAATACACTCACTGGCCACTTTATTAGGTACATCTCCTAGCTATCACTGTGGTCATAAAGGGATGGACATCGTCAACAGTAATTCTCATACAGACTGTGGCATTTAAACAATGCACAGTTAGAACTGAAGGTCTCAATGCTCCACCACCAGCAGCCTGAAGAGTTATTACAAGGTAGGATGGGTCCATGCTTTCATGTTGCTTAAGCCAATCATTACCATAACATCCAAATGCCACAGCAGAAATTGAGACTCACTAGGCAAAACAACATTTTCCAACTTTATAATGACCTCTTTTGCGGCGTCCATGTGAACTGTTTGTTTCTTTTTCTTAGCCGTCAGGAGTGTCAGGATTGGGCCTGTGCTGCTGTTGTCCGTCCGCTTCAAGGTGTGACACGTTGTCCATCCATTTATGCTCTTCCGTGTTATTCAGTTTCAACGAGTGGTCATTTAAGTTTTTGCAGGCTATTCTTTGTAAACCTTAGACAGTTATATGTGAAAATCCCAGTTTGTGAAATACTCAGACCAGCCCATCTGGCACCAAAAACCATGCCATGTTCCCAGTCTTTTAAATCACCTTACTTCTCCATTCTCAAGCTCATTTTCAACTTCAGCAAGTCCTCTTGAATGTGCCTGCATGTCTAAATGCACTGAATTGCTACCATGTGATTGGCTGATAGGATATTTACATTAACGAGTTGTGTTAAAAAGTGTACCTAATGGAAGTGTACCTAAGTGAGTGCAAGTTGCAGCCCTAGTTACAAATTATGGCCATGACTTTGATCTTTCATCTACATTTATCTCCAAACTTCATTAGCGATGTGCCAGAGATGAAGATAGATCTGGCAACATCCACTATCTCTAGAATATGGGTAGAAGGTTTCTGAAGAAGCAAGATCCACTTGGTTGCGGTGAATGTGAGTGTACCCACAATTCCTTTGCTAAAGAACAATAGGGTTTGAGCCGGTTGTGTTGAAAAATGTGTGTTCATGGGTAAGTGTGCTATGGTAAGAAAAGGATTAAACACCTACAAAAGAAACTGCCAAATAAAAAGATTGTGTGTTTTTGTCACAGCTTCCCATTTTCATTGCGTGGCTGCAGCTTGGAAGTTCTTTCATATAGTGAGGATGTTTCAAAATGGTAGTATACACAGCAGAAGGAAGGAAAATGACAATACTGCCACAACGTACGTGAAATATGCTGACTAGAAATGATATTTGGTAGTGGTAAAGTCTGTATAATCACATGCCCAAGTTGCAATAGAGAAAAATGTTGAAAGCACTGAAGTCACTTGCTGTTGTTATTTCAGACCGTATGTGGAGCTGATGAACTACCTACTGACCTGTGGAGATGAGGCTCGCTCCTGGGTTGGACGGCGGCTGCAGGGGCAGTGCACTCAGCACTGGGGGGCACTGTGCGACAGCTTCGGCAGCACCTGCTACCTAGGCCAATCAGATGCTGCGCAGCCCACCACAGCCCCGCTTTTTACTGCCCGTGGACACCTTCTGCAGCCGACCTCAGCAGCTGAATCAGACGAGAAAGAACAGAATCTAATTGACAACGCCACTGAATCAGGTTTACCTGTGTTTGAGAAAACCGTTACCTCTGTGTAGAAAGAGGCTGAGGTACAGACAGGGTACATGAAGATCACGCACTTATTACCTTAGTAGAAACAGAATGACTAGATGTAAACAAGCAGTGTTAGCTCTGTCAAAGCGTTTAGTGTAGTATTTCTGGTAAATGTAATGCAATGTAACTTATTTAATCTGAAACACATTTGCTAAATGAACATTTTCTTTACATTTGTACAAGGACAAAAAACCATTTATCTACCTCGCGTCACTATCACAGTAAAGCCACAGAGGCTAAATGGAATGGACACGCATGAAGAAAGACTACAGGGAATTTGTCTGTGTCACTATTCTACCTATTTAAGTCTTTTTGTATTTATTAGGAGTATTTTTGCATTGTTATATTATGCACCGTTCAGTCTTAGTTTAGTTGAACAACCTCAGATATGATCCTGTGGACATTCAGGGTGCATCTGCAGGAAGGGAAACCCTCGACTGCTGCGATGTGTTAGAAATGTGTTTTTATGTTCTACTTGAACATTTCATACAGACAGCAGGTTTCAAGCTACTTTTTTAAAGTGTTTATTTAAAATGAATGTAAAAATACATTTTTAAGTAGTTTTAAATGAAATTTAATAAACTATAACAATGCCACCAGGCTGGAAGCAATGTATTAATTTACTCTTCAAATGCATAGGTCATAAAGGTGTGTATCCTGCCACCTACTGGCAGATATACAGAACTGATAAACAACAATTTATCCCCATAATTTGGTGAAAATACTGTATATAGTTAAACATTTGTCACAGTCTGGCAGTTACTATTCCCAGGCTCAAAGTAATCACAATCATGTCAGTAACCTGAATGTGGAATGGAAGGAAAAGGTGCAAATAAACAACTCACTCACTGTCATAGATGTCCAGACTAATACATACAGATTATGTCACAATAATGTAAACAGACTAAAATGAAGATCACTCCTGGTTTAAAGTCTCCTTTCACTCAGAAATGTTTTTTTTTTTTTTGTAACATCTGTCCACAAAAATGTTCTGTGTGCAGTAGGACGCCTATGCAGATACTCTCAGCAGTTTTTCTATGCTCAACAAAAATAAATTCACTATATTAACTAGAATGCTGAGAGTGCAGACCTCCGCCAAGCAGCTCATTTTCCCCCACAATGTGATTTTTGACCCAACAATAGGCCTACATTTATTTTATCTACATTATTGGATTCCTTGACCATGAAAACAGATGCACAGCATTTGGAGTCACATTCATATTATTAGCTCAATAGTTATTCATAAGAATCTGTATTTCCATAATGTTTTTTTTTCTTGGATCTAGCTCTACTGAAGACATATTATATCCTTTTGCATCCACAGAGTCTCAGCTACAGTTTGGTGTTGGTATTGTCTGTACTTTTGTTATTGTTACCTTACAGTGACAACTACATTTATGTTTTGGATCACAACATCCGAAATATTGCCAGGATCTGAATAAATCTATGTGATATCGAAGAACCTATTGTGAACTTATGTATTTTGGTGCAATTATTGTGGATTTACACACAAAAATGCTGAAATTGGCCTGATCTTGCAATGATACAGAATCCTTCAAAAAATTCCTAGATCTAGACCATCTGGATCACTCCCAAAATCTAATCGATAGGTTGGACATGACATAAGGACCAGTCCTGGAAATTTCATCAAAATCTGTTTTGAACTTTGTGCTGTCCTGTTAACAGACAGACAGAAAATGGGACAAAAACCTCTCCTCCTTGGCGGAGGTAGTTATAAGAAAGTGACTTAACAGCAACATATGTGAAATGACAAAAATGTTGGAACCAAATGGGCTTTAAAGTACGACACTTTTCACCCTAAAATCACCTAAATGGTGGATTTAGCTGCAGAGCCTCCTCTCGGTCTGGATCTTCTAATTTTCTCATGCTTCTAATTTTTTTCTCTGTACAAACTGTACAATGACGAGTATGTTTGTATCTCCAGCATTGTTTGGCTTGTTGAGGCAGAAGCAACTTCAACAAAACAAAAATGTCAGTGATCTGTTCTGGTTGGAATTTTCTCTGGAACACTTCCCACAGAGTTTTGTGATGTTAGTTTATTTCTGCTACAGAGTGTATATGCTTTGAGAAGCACCAGAATATCTCCATTATTTTGTCTATTTTATTGCCTTTTATTTGTCAGCATTGCGTCTCTTGTCAACGTGTTCTAATGCTGGCTTTTTTTTTTTTCCCACCGCCTGTGAGTGGAGGGGAGCAAGTTTGAATAATGTTTGTAAACGGAGCAAGAACAAAGTTGCATACTTTAAGGAAACGGGAGCATCTCGAGTGCACTAAAACTTTAGAAATGAGCAGTATTTACATATTTTGATATTAGATTGTTTTCAGTGAGATCCCAGGTTTTCACTGAATTTGTTTTTGTAGAAACATAATAAAGGTGTAGCATCACAAAGTATTTTTATTCTGCCTTATATGACTGAAGGGGGTCTTTAACGGCCTCTGTAGTTCTGCTAAAGTGTAAATTGCTTTGTTTGACCTTTTTGTCAGTAAAGTTGTCTTAAGAATTCAAGTAACAGTATGAAACGGACCGCCTGCCTCCTGTGTGGTGGAGTTGAGAAAGCAGAGAATGTTCTATTTTCATGCAGTGTTTTTTAGCATAAAGCCATTATTTCCTTTGAGACACCATCCCTGTGTCTTCATATTGTCGTGGTTGCAAAGTACATGAAGCATTTGCCTCCTTCCTGATACCTTCAATATTTCAGATCATATTTTAATATTGGACAAAGGGAACCTGAGTATATAAACTGCAGTTTGTATTTATATATATAAAATAAATATAAAATCTCCTTTCAGCTGCTCCCCTCAGGGGTCGCCACAGCGAAATACCTTTTTTTTTTTTTTTCTTTTAAGGGAAAACTATCCAAGCCTACTTGGCACCATTTTCACCAGCCATACCCACTCCTGATTACTGCCAGACCTGTAAAGGAATCACTTAGCCCTTGTATGTATTCTGGTTAAATTGACCAAATCTTTAGAAAAAGAAAAAGCAAAGGGGGTAGGGAGCTCCCAGGGCAGCCCAGCCCAAGCTGGGGCATGTGGAACCCCCAGTGGAGGGTGTAGCGTGGGACTGAGTACCATATCCACCTATCAACATTCCCAAAAGTGAAAACAATACAAAAGTTAAATAGAACAAAGTGAAAAGACTAAAATATCTCAAAAAGGAACACATCATGCTGAGATCTAAAGAAACTTGAGAACAGATGAGAAACAGTCATTGACATTAATCAGCCTTGAAAGTGTTACAAAGGCATTTCTGAGGCTTTGGGACTCCAGCGAACCACAGTTGGAGAAAACTTGGAATGGTGAGCCTTCCCAGGAGAAGCCAGTGTACAAAAATTACTCCAAGAACCCATCAACAACTCAACCAGGAGGTCAAAATTAACCCAGAATGGCATCTAAAAACTGCAGGCCTCACAGCATCTCAGTTCAGGTCCGTGTGGATGATTCAATAATAAGGTGACTGGGCAAGGATGGCATCCACGGGAGACTTCTAAGTGAAAATCACTACACACCAAAAAGCACAAAATGGCTCATTTCACAAAAAAATAACTTGATGATCCAGAAGACTTTTGGGAAAATAGTCTATGGACTGATGAGAGAAAAGTTGAACTTTCTGGTTGGTATGTGTCCTGTTACCTCTGGTGTAAAACTTAACAGAATTTTGCAAAAAAGAACGTCATGCCAACAGTCAAACACCGGGGTGGTAGTGTGATGGTCTGGGGCTTCAGGACCTGGAGGACTTGCTGTGATTGATGGAACCAAGAATTCTGCTCTCTACCTAAAACACCAGCTAGTCAAGATGTGGACATAAATCTGATTGACATGCTGTGGCATGACCTTAACTATTCATGTTTAATGTCGCTGAATGAATGAATGAAAGAGTGGGGTAAAATCCCTTCAGAGTGGTGTGAAAGACTGCCGGTTATTGCTTAACACTTGATTACAGTTGTTTCCGCCAAGGGTGGCACAACCGGTTATAAGGCTTAAGGGGCAAATACTTATAATACCGGTACACATAGGGCCAGGTAGGTTTGGATAGCTTTAATCCCTTAAACAAAATCCTCATTTAAAACTGCATTTTGTATTTACTTTGCTTATCCTTGTCTAATATTAAAATGTGTTTGATCTAAGTGGCAAATTTAAAAAATAACACACCAGGAAGGGGGCAAATACCTTTTCACAGGACTGTACTTAAGGACTAGGGAGACAGTCCCAGAGCACAGTTTTGGTTGTCGGGGCCACTTTTAGACCTACCTTCATGTCTAATACTGTTTGTGGTGAATCATACCAGTTCCATCTCAAATGATTGCTGTTGCATGAAACCTTAAAATGCCAGTTTAATTAGTGTTCTTCACACCTGGAAAATTATTTTCTTCCATAAATTGTAAACATGTCGTAGTCCTTAGGCTAAAAAAAAAACCTTTAAACAAATGTTTTAACACACACGTCATATTGTTCCAGTTATAAACAAGGCTTCTGAGCAATATGTAACAATTTCAACAGGAAACTGTCTCGATATGAACCAGTCCAGGCTCTATTTATAGACTGTACAGAGCCCAAACCCACTAAATCACCTCACTGTGGTGTTCTGTAATGTTTCCACTGATAAAAATACCTGAAGATGCTTCAGGTTAAAGGCTGGCTGTGTGCTCCCTGAAAGTGAACTAAGTTGCTAGGGTTAATCCCCAGCATCCAGCTGATTAAATAAAGGGGAAGAGACGCTTCTTCAGGATGTAAAGGACGGTGGCAAGGAACAGCGCCAAAGCCAGAAAGATGAGTAGTTTGTCTGTCAGCTCCCGACGGTTGTACTTCAGGATGAGCTTTCTCCCCAGGTGGATGGTTCCTGTCATGTTTTTGAACTCCTCGTTGGTTTCTTGCACTGTTCGGGACGAGGTGGCTGTTAGGAGAAAGATGTCACGTGGAAATATTAGAGAACAAGAAATGAAAGTAACTGCAACTCTAAAAATATGAATATTAATAAAAAGCAGGCATTGGTTATTTTTGTGTTTAAAAAAAAATGTTTACGTAAAAATGTAAAATTAATTAGGGCTGGCCAGAATAACTACAAAGCATCCATGTTTCATTTTATGCTCTATCATTTATCTCCTCATTTAAAACAAACCATTCACAACAATATTTTTCTTACTTTGTGAAAGAATTCTGGCAGACCAATAACTGCACTTTCCAAATTATGCCGTAAGCTGCTTTTCACAACAGACTAATTCCAAAGAATTCTCATGTCAGAATATTATACATCTTTTTTTTTTTTAACCATATCCACATTTTAAAACTAGATTTATTTTGTTTGCAACTATTGAAGAGTGGAGAGCATTTTCTTTGAACCTTTTTATATTTTCTTTATTATTGTTGCATGCTTTTCACACTATTCTATACTTTATCAAGTAGTGGAACCTTGGTAATGAAATTAAACCATTCCGGCGTCACGTTCATTGAGCGAAAAATTTTTTAGACGGGACATGTTTTCCCATAGGAATACATGTAAAACCAATCAATCTTGAGGTTATTGTTGTTAGCAAGTTGCTACCTTGGTAGCTTCTGGTATGAGCTAGCTAGCTACTAGTTTAGGTCTTACTTCCGGGAACGGCACACTCACTTCCGGGTCTGTCTCATTCGTAACGCGATTTTTTTCGCTAGACAGGACAAAATTTGGCCGAGTTCTTTGTAACCTGAAAAATCCGTTGGTAGAATCATTCGTTACCCGAGGTTCCATATATTGTTCAAAATATTATAAGAAATATGTCTTTAGATGTTAACATTTCATGTAAACTATTCTTGAATGTAAAGTAAATGATCATTTGTCTCATGAGGATATGAAATGACTACATTCTATCAGGCAGAGACTGAGTATGAGATTTACAAAGCATATTGTGTAGCCCTATTTTAAACTGATAGTGTTTTTATTAACTATTTTGGAATTATACTTACAATTTGGTAAATAAAATATTAAAAGATATAAAATGTTAGAAGTGCCCAAGACGAGACTAAAGTTTATACTTGGACATTACTTAATAAACTGTTGCTATTGATTAGTTTATTTCTCATTAACATTTAGGGTTAAATTTAAAAGAATGATGTCATTACAGCCTGCTCGGTAATAAAAGGTTCAAACACAAGGCGTTATTTTGTAGCTTACTCTACTTTAAGTGCACAGAATAAACAAAGCACACAGAAGCATTAATGTTACAGTTTTTTACCCAGTGTGTTGATGGTGTCCTCACTCTGCTTCACATTCTCCGCCATCATCCTGCTTATAGACATCAGACTCTCTGTGATGTTGCTGCTTGTTTCCACTAAACTTTCTTTGGTCACTTTCCTAAATAAACACACAAACATAAATCTAACCAGGTGATGCAAGGATGGTGCTTATCCATGTGGAAAATATCACATTTGAAACTTTAAGATTTAGGAGTAAAAATTTTCAGACCCTATAATCCCTCCTCCATTTTGTCGGTAATTTAGAAGTGCTGATCGGGATTTTGACTAACAATTTCCTGACTTATGATTAATGTAAAATGGTGCAAGTTTCCCTAATACGAAAACATCTGCAGTGTTCAGTTAATGAAGATATGGAGCAGATTAAGTCATTTCAATGGAACAGCAGAACCTCGGCAGATTTCAGGGGTAAGTACCTCTGCCTTGTGCTCTGGTTTTCTCCTCCGTGTAGCAGTTCGTCCTTTTCCATGTTGTCTATGGCCAGTTTACAGGCCAGGTTTGCCTTTCTCCATGCAGTCTGGTTACTAGAGAACAAAAAAAAACAGTGGTAAGAAGAGTTGCTTCTTTCTTCATTGGTTGAGCTGTTTCTTTGTTCATTTTTCCATTTTAGTAGATGTGGAATGATGCTGTTTTGTGTGACTATTAACTTACAAAATCATTGATTCAAGGAAGCAAATGACATCAGTTAAAGTATCTACAGACCTCAGCATCTGTCTTCGTTGACTCTCTGTCTCTGCCTGAATCTCCAGTCTATCTGACTCTCTGTCCTGCTCTCTGGCCATCTGCTCCAGGTCCTGAGAACAACAACATGAGTTAGAGAGGATAATGACAGATATGAATGGCACCTATGTGTTTCTAGGGTCTGACCTGTATTCTGAGTCTGAGCTTGTTAAACTTCCCCTTGACTTGTGAGTTGAGCTCAGTGAGAGCAGCCTGAGGTCCAGGACAATCTCTGATGTCCTGTAAGTAACAAACACAGACATGAACATTTGAACAGGTTGAATTTAGTTATACAGGGATGCAACAATTCGTTAAACTATCTAAATAAATGGAAAAATCGTTTTAGTTACGTCTTAAAGGAAAAATCTTAATGGGTGCAACATGTGCTAAGATTTACAAACTCCTTTGTTATAATAAACTTAACCCTTGTATGGGATTTGGGTCAAATTGACCCTTTTTCATAGATTTGTAAGGAGACGCTGGGGTGTGTGGAAACGCCAGGGAGTACACAGAATCAGTACTTGAGTAAAAGTAAGTAGAAGTACTCATAAATACAAGTACTTGAGTTAGTGATTAACTTTATAGCACGGAACAGATTCATTTAATCTTTTTTTGAGTGATTTGTTCATTTTTGTTGTATATTTTATTAATTTATTTTTCTTCATAATGTTAATTTTTGCTCATTTAAATGATTATTTTCTTTCTTTTTGCTTATTTTCTGGTACATTTTGTTGCTTATTTTGTTCATTTTGCAGGATGACTTCATTTTTCCTTCAGATTTGTTCATTTTCTTGCTTATTTTTGTTATTTTGTTCAAATAGTTCTTTGTTTATTTTGTGGATGGTTTTGCTTCTTTTTGTGCAGTTTTGTTGATATGGATGATTATTTGGTTCAATTTGGACATTATTTTGTTCCATTTTCTTCCTTTCATGAATTATTTTGCTAATTTTCTTGGTTATTTTGTTCAGCATGAAGATAATTCCGTCCGTTTATTCTTCAACGTTGTTCACAGTCTTTATTTTTACGTATTTTGTTCATTTTGGTGATGATTTTGTTCCTCTTTTTCCAATATTGTTGATTTTCTTTTGTCATTTTGTGGATAGTTTAGCTTCATTTTGGTTCAGCTTTATTCATGTTTGTTGATGATTTTTCTTTTTCTTCACTTGGAGCAAAAGTAAAGTACTCTGCAAAACATCTCATGAAACTACTCGAGTACATGTAAAGGAGTAAATGTATTTGAGTACTAGCACCTCTGACTAAGATATTCACCGTTTAATACCCAGAAGTGAAGACAATACAAGAGTTAATATACTAAACGTATTATCGTCCGGTCACTGTGTATTTTTGCGTAAATAAAATTACTTCTCAGCGTCACTATTTTCCTGTATAACAAAAATATTTGTTATATTGGTTCAATTTACACTAAAAACACAGATTGCAACAACAAATGTACTTTAACACTAGCTTAAGCAAAGGAAACGTGGCAAATACTTGAGCGTATCTTTAAACACAATCTTCAGACTGGATTAAACAGATTTAGGTTAAACATCACCCAACGAATAAATGTCCGACAACATCATTTAACAAAAAGAAACCAATATTTACTCCAATGTATTTAATAAAAACGGGCATATCTGTTTTTCCTGTGTCATTTTCACAGTTAGCCTGGTAGCATTAGCATTACTTATGTATTTCTTTATCGGTAACGTCTCTGAATTTAACATCATCACCGTCTGCAAAAATGGCACAATGTATGAACGCATGTGTTTTGAGTTCTTGCCTGAATGAGAGCTTTAATTTCCAGGTCATATTTTATTATTTCTTGTCCACAAATCCGTACATGAACGTCCATCGAAGACGCCATATTTGTTTTTGTACGGCAAGTCGGAGGACCAAAAGACATAGCGATTAAATCATTACCTTGGATGGAAAATACTGTAGCTTACAAACATGAGAACAAAGAAAAGGTAATGCCTTCATTTAATTTACAATAATTTAACACATCTAAACGTAAATGAAAATAAACTAAAAGACATTCATTACATTAATTAAACTTAAGAAAATTCAAACAAATATATATCTTCATATTTGTGAGGTTTTCTCCTCTACTAATATATTTGTTGATAGTAAAATACTGGGCAATATAATGTTCATACCCATGTGGCAGATAGCTGACACTGATATTACTTTCATTTTGTGTATTTTGTTG
>JAQQAE010006048.1:0-17036 GCA_029823295.1 Pseudamia nigra
CATCTCAGTCCAGAAAAGTGCAGTTCTAGGAACAGCAAAGATACTGTGCAGAACCCTCAAGCTCCCAGGCCTCTGGTGGAGGACCCGAGCTTGAAAGGATGAGACCACCCACAGAGGGTGAAAAGGATTTTTTTATTTTATTTTATTTTATATTTTACATAATTGCAAATGAATTTGTGCAGTAAATGTTTAATTGTTGTATTGGTGCAACCACTCTTTCATCTGGGGATTAATAAATGTAATGGAATCTGTGCACATTCAGTAGTGTAAATAATTAACATTTTAGTTATTTCAGTGAGAAGATGAACTGCAGAAGTGTCTATAAAAGCCATAATAAAGAATTTGTCAGGCCTTCTAAATGCTTATGTCTTCTTACTTGTGGCAGAAAGTACAGTGGCAGCATGACTTTGCCCGCCTTCAAAGGTAAACAACATTTTGGTAGGTTAAAGGAAATATAATAGGGGCAGAAATATGATATGACCCAGTGATATGCATGACACAACTCCTTTTCTGAGGACACGATCTAGTGTTTCTTCAAAGCAGTGTCACTATGACGGTTCACTCATCACACAATTTTATGGTCAATAAAGTTATCCATGGCCTATTTACTTTTGAACACTATCTACTGTATTTTCTGTCTGTCCACATTATTACAGGCTTCTTGTAATTCTTAAGTGTTTGAATCAGATATTCTAAGCAAATGGTTGTAAATACATGAGAGAATGCATTACAGTTAATGTACAAATGTTGTTTTAGTATCATCTCTCTTCACGGAATATATATGCTTAAGCCTATCTTTTAGTTTGAATTGACGGTAGTGACTTATTTCTACTCTGTTAGAGCAAAGTCGAGTCAGTGCATGCAGGTATTGTGAGGTGGAGGGGAGGTAGCTATGACAGATTGATGCTCACAGTGAGTGTTGAAGTGGCTTAAGCAAACAAAAGAGTGAGCAGAGCATGACAGATTAAAGAGACTGCCTTATTGCACAGATTGTGCAGGATAGGGTGCAAGGAATCAGTGTGCAGCTCTTCTGGAATGGGGAGAAGTTAACTCATTAGCTGCCATATTTACTTGAACTTTGGAGAGACCCTGGTAGGCATGGGCGTATATTTCAGGGGGTATGGGAGTATTCTTATTTTTGCTCATTTTTTAATTGGTTTCTCTCATTGGTGCTTATTTTATTTATTTCATTGTTTTCTTGACCATTATTATTGGTTTTTTGTACACTTTCTTCTTTAATTTGGTCAATTTTGCTCATTTTCTTAACTATTGTCTGTTTTCTTCATTCTTCTGGTTATTTGATTCATTTTTGTGCATCTTCTTGGTTAGTTTATTTATTTTCTTCATTTTCTTAATTATTCTGATCATTTTTGTACATTCCAAGGTGTGTGGTTTTCCTTCTGTTGACTGGACTGAAAATTTGGTTTGAAGACATTTCACTACCTATCCAGAAGCTTTTTCAGTTCAGGCTTCCTGGATAGGTACAGAAAGAAAACCGCACGCCTTGGATACTATGACCTGGATGACTGAGAATCTTCATAGACATTTTTGCACATTGTCTGGATTATTTTCTTAATTTTTGTTGATTTTCTTGAAGTGCCCATGACATGCTTTTTTCATTTTTTAACGACTTTTCTACCATGGTAAAGGAGCATTCTCATCTTAAACAAGCCAGACAGCACAAAACGCAAAGTCTACCTATCTCTTGGAAATCCTTTGGTAAAGCAAGTAATGTTTCACAAGTTTTACAAATGCTCAATTGTGAGACTTTTTCCCACCTTGGCTCACTATGGCGTTATAGTGACTGGACTTCCCTCGATGGTCATTCTCACTGTAGTGGTGGCTAAGGGCTAGGCAAGCATTAGCCTCCAGAGGAATGTAAACAGCTGTAACAGTTACAACCGTAGGTTACAACAAACTGGGCAGGTGGTAGTCAAAGTCTCAAGCTGAATGGAGCAGTATCTGTCAGCATCTTGGCTCTGTGAGCACCAGTCGTTGTTAACATACATGTACAGTCCATCTCCACACATGGCTTGGCAGCCAGAGTGGGTCTCACATGACTCCAGCCACATGACTCAACTAATAATAGTGATAACAACACCTGTTCACTATTAATTTGTTTCTTGCAGCACTTAGAAACTTAGAGGCACACCAGATTGTATTTGACATCAGCCCCCATTGGATTTCTGCTGTTTACAATAAAGATCTACCTAGTGAACCCCCCCCACCTGGAAATTCTAAATAAGGCAAATCCACCTGTTTCAGGAAGAGGAATCTCTGCTTGTAAACTTGAGTATTTTGAGTTATGGGTACAAACCTTTTCTATAGGGACCCAAGACTGAAATTAAATTGCTACAAATGAGCTTGACATGGGTACTTAATTATTTTGCCCCCTCCCAATGTTCAGATAAAATCTACAACCTTTCTGGTAGGCACTGCATTTTACACAGTAAGATGTATTGGAGAGTCATCAATGACAGCAGTGACTTTTGCTAACTAGGGCTACACTCAACACAATGTACGTAGATTATATCATATTCATATCATGTATTAAATACTGTTTTTGTGCATTAAATATGTCCTAACATTATGAAACTGCAAATTAAAAAATAATGCAGTAAAATTTATCTTAACTTGAATTTCATTGGGCATAATATATTTCATGTTTCCCCTGTCGCCTTAATTTCATATGAAGGTGATTATCTTCATATATTTAACTTCCACCAATGATATTAATTTTTTTTACCACTGTTTGTTTATCTTAAATTGTAACTTTACACAAAAAGGAAAAGTCTAAAGTGAAACAAATTACTTTTTTAGTGGTGATCTGGCTCACTGTGTGGATGCAAGATTTTTTTTTGCATTTACCACTGGTTTCACTTTTGTTTGTTTGAATGAGTGGAAATTACTAAACATTGTGTTCTGCAAGTGCTTTGGCAGAAGTTTGCTCCCTCAGAGAGAGTGCTGTCTGGATACAAATGGAATTAAGTCCACCACAGGATGAATGATGAAAAATGTTGTGGTCATCCTGTCTACAATGAAATACAAGTCAAAGTAAACTTTAATATTGATGCATTACACTAGACGTGCATTACAGCTAGTTGTGATTTGGATTTGTAGGTAAAACTGGAAAACATATCAATAACAAAGTAATAAATTGTTATTGTCAAAACACAAAAACATTACATTGGACTAGGCTCTATTGACTGTGCATGCTTCTGTTTTTAAAACTGTTGTTAACTCACTGTATTTACTTTCATCTAACTGGGAAGCAATGTACAGTATGTCATGTTATTCTTCATGTGCCTGTATTGTCAATACTGAAAGTAAGTGCTGCAGCTCTGTTCTGTTCACACAAGGACGTTGCATTTCCTCAACCAAATATACAGCTGACTTCCTTTTTGTTCCCTGATCTTCATACAGCTTTTTGTTCCCTGATCTTCATATGTCTTTCTCACTAGTCATATGCAAACCCCAATTCCAATGAGGAAAAGGAAAAGGGAAAGAGGAAAAGGAAGGTGATGCAAAACAGTGGTAAACATGCCCCTGTCCCAGCTCCTCTTGGAAGATGTTGCAGGCATTAAAATTCAAAATGAGGGAATATTTGCTAAAAATAAACAATAATATGTATAATTTGTAGTGTATTCAATTGAATATCGGTTGAAGAGAATTTGCAAATCATTGTATCCTGTTTTTATGTTTTACACAATGTCACAACTTCATTGGAAGTAGAGTTTATAAATATAATATGAGTGAAATTATCATGTAATCACAGTAATGTGTTCGTAGCTGATTCTTTTTTTTTGTTTTAGCAATATAAACTTTTTCTTGCACTGTTTTTTTGCACTGAAACCTGTTTCTAAAAATGGAAAAAATCCCAGTGCATAATGGAGAAGAATATGTGCATAAGTGACAGTTTTCTCATTTTAAGGACATAATCTGGCATTTATGACTGCAGTAATCCTGTTCTATTGAAAACTTAAACTGTATTGGAAGTGACAGGACTGGGTGATTTATATGACGAACACTGGCTTCATGTTCAAGTATCACATTATCACTATGACAGCTGTACTGTAGCTTATGCACACACATCTATGACAAGCCTGTAAGTGATGGGAGAGCTCTGTGTGTGGGTGAAACTGTGCACTGGGTGCTTTTCATGTCTGTGTGCATAAGCAATGTTTGTAGTCATGTGCACATCCTGTGTGTTTGTGCTTGTTTAGGTCTGTGTGCAGGAGGCCAGAGTGAGTGTTTTGCATATTATGTGTTGCAGTTAGAAATGGCCTGTCAGTCACACTAAAGTGGAGAGGAGTGGGAGACGACAGGTGTCAGGAAGTGGAGGAGAGATAGCGGGAGAGTGTGAAAGAGATAGATGAAAGGAAAAGGGCAGAAGAGCAAAAGAGGAGGAAGAAAATGAAGTTTGAGCACTTGGTGTAAAAGCTTCTTTTTCCAAACGTAAGTGGGAATGTGGTAGAAATGTTTTAGACACATGATTTAAAACTGGATCAAAATGAGAAAAACACTCCTTGAGATGGTGCATTTGTTACAAATGACTTGCTTGGAGTCACTGTTGCAGAGGTTGAAAAATAGTAAAACCCCTACTCTAGCCCATAACATTGAATGTTAAGTGTTGTGAACTGCAATTCAACTGAAGCACTTTCTAGGAATACACATCTGTTATAGCCAGTCTGTTTAAACATAAATCCTTCTGAAATATGAGAGCAATGAAAACTGTCTGAAACAAACAGAGAGATAAGGAAAGGCAGGTAGTACCAAATTACACTGAACATGAAATGGTCCATCATTTTAAAATAACTACACTGAGAACAAATGTCACAGCAATGTGTTTCAGACTGAAGTCATGACAAACAAGAATCTTACAGATCTTATGGAATTATAGTTTAACAACAATTTGTCAACAAAATGTCAACCACTGATCCCTTTATCTTATGTCAAACTCAGCCACTCACACTTTTTCCTCTTTATCTTCATCTTCTCTCATTCCTTTCTACCTTTTGTTTTGGTGTAAATCTCTCCCTGCTGCTGCTTCTCCTTAGATTTACTCCCTAAAGGTCTTGAAGATGATGTCCATGAATTTTTCACTAAACTGCATTCTCAGGTTATCAATAATAAAAATGCCATATTCTTATAAATATTCTAAAAATACAGCTGGACTCTGCCTCTTCTGAGATGCATTAAAAATTCATACACACCTAGCAAACTGGTAAATCTCCCACCATGGTAGACCTGTGTGGACACGATCGGTCGACTGTTTGCAAGCGTTTTCTTTTCACACTTGTGTCTCTGGTCTTTGCTTTTATGTATCTTTGAGTAAGAGTCCAGTTTAGTGATAAAGCAGGAAATGTGCTAAAAGAGGTGATTCACATGGTCAGCAGCCTGCATCACCACTGCCTAATGTTACCTTGCTATAAAATACAGACAGTTCAGCAGACACACAGACTATTCCCAGCTGACACACACTTTTTATGGACACATAGTTGCTCACAGGCTCAAACGCTATCTCTTACTCTGTCTGGCACACGCTCATTCCCCCTGTATGCCTATTGTACGTCTCACACATGCCATTTCCCTTCCTTACCGTGGTGAGATGTCGCAGCCCTGTTGCATGAAGGCTCCCAGAGAGAACCAGAGAGAGTTGAAGATGCCAAACTCATTCGGGGGTTGGTCAGTGGGGCCCTGTTCAGTGGCGCCCTCCTCAGGTTCCTCAGCATGCCACTCATATGGACTAAAACGACTCACCTGTGGCAGCAAAGAAAAAAGTTAGATATTATGGTGACTATAATAAGGCAGCAAAGTGTAGGCATTTTGTTATATACTATAAGTTGATAAGCTGTCTCAAAGACAAAGAGACATACCGTATTCTAGTACCGGTTGCTGCTTGTAACCTGAAACAAGGCTGTCTTGGGGCTTATTTCTCTAACATGACACCCACTACCCAATGGCAAAGTTGGTCCTGACTAAATAAGTGATTATTGCAAGATTTTTAGTATGTGCCATTTTTACACGTCTTCTTCTTTTGCTTCCCCAAGGGCAGCATGACTTTGGTCTTTTACAGCATGAAAATGATCTTTTACTCTAAATGCAATTAACTGGCTAAAGCCTTTGTAATTATCTTTAAACCATTAAAGCTTCAGTTTGCAGGATTTTCTAGTTCACATCTTTGGGAAAAATTCCATAATAACGTTTCAGGACACTGTAATAAAGTTGAGAAGAAACTAAACCAGTAAAATGTGTCTTAACTCTATTTTCAGACTTGGGAAAATGACTGATTCTTACTGAGTGGTTGTGACATAAAATTTTGGCACAAAGTAAGTTTTTTCAGACAAGGTGGAAATAAAAATGCATGAGTGACAGCTGGAGTGAACAGTTGCCAAAAGCCCATTAAATGCTATAGCTCATCACAGAAGCAGCATAGCAGTTCTCATACTGTACAAACACCAGTTCCAGTGAAGTTAGGACATTGTGTAAAACAAATAAAAGCAGAATACAATGATTTGCAAATCATTTTCATCCAATATTCAATTGAATAAAAATATCTTGTCTTTGGAGTGTACTCCAAAGACTTATAAACTTTACTGTTTTTTTTTTTGTTGCAAATATTCCCTCATTTTGAATTTGATGCCTGTAACATGTCCGAGAAAAGTTGGGACAGAGGCAACAAAAGACTGGGAAAGTTGTGGAATGTACGTAGCATCCCTGAAAGGCTTTACGTTTGACACAACATCCCAACTTCATTTGAATTGGTACAGTAGTTTGCATTTTTCCCGTTCTGTGACAGCTTGGATAGGCATCATCTATCTTTTTATTGATTTTATGCTTAGGACAGAGAAGAGAGAGCTGTGGAAGGAGTGTGTGTATTTGCAAACTCTGACAGTTTCCTCCATAATTTAACCTTATGTCAGACAGTAACACAATAAAGGTACAATGCAGAGTACACCAGGTGTGCGCCAACTCACCGAGTGTTTTACTCCAGGTGCCAAACAAAAGCTTTGTTCTTTCATCCTTAAACAATATTCTTTGAAACATCTTCCAGCTGTTCCATCACTCACCAAAAACAGCACAACGCTGACTCCAATGTAAGCAAACACGATGCACATCCAGATCTCATATGCCAGGGGATCCAGGAAAGAGAAAACGCCTGGTTTAGACTTCTGGGGCTTCTTGATCATGATGGAGATTCCCAGAGACATGAATGGCTTTGAAAAGTCAATCACCTCTTCTCTCACCAGAGTGATGGTCAGTGGGGCCACTGCAATTTCTGCTTTCTGTGAAGAGGGGGAGGGGGCATAGAATACATTTACTTTAGAGATGTTATGTAGATGGTTTACTGCAGTGGTATTTAGAGCAAGTAAATGGCGGCACTCAGGAATCATCTGTGATCAGCTTCGACTGTAGATAAAGACATGGAGGGAGGATAATTAAATCATAAATGGAACATATTGTAAACCAGAACAGTAAAGGATCAGCGCACTGTGAACAAAAGCAATGGGGAGTAGATGGGAGGCAGAAACAGGGCTTCGGGTGAGATGAGAATGGGAAGAGAAATGGGCTGAAACAGTCACATGAAAGAAAGAGAGAGAGAGAGAGCGAGAGAGAGGAAACCTAGTGGAATAACAGAGAATTTATTGTTATGTGGGCATGACAGTGACATTGCCAGAATATAAGCTAGTTAGCAAGGTCTCATTAACATATGCATTCATTCAGGGATGCACACATATGCAAAAAATATAATTCATTCAGGATACTATCTGCTTCTGGATAGCTGCCTGTGCATAAACAACATCTGCATATCAAATCATGCCCTCTTTGCTACAAGGTACATACTGTAAATGTTAAATTGCAAGGGAATAAACACCATAAGAAAGTGAAGGAAGTGATATGGAAATAAAAAATAAAAGCGGAGTCGGGAAATAACAGAAACAACAAAAAGAGAGGGAAAAGATACGACAGTAAGGATAGGAAGAGACAAAGAAGAGGACAGAGTGTTGGCATCTTTAAGGATATGTACCGTGAGGAGTCTTCAGAGAGGACTGGGAATGTTTGCAACAAATCAAACCTGATTAGTCAATACAGCGGTTCTGCTGTACCACCTTCCATGGATTTCGAAGGCTAATTAATTCTGTCACTGTTCTGCAGCAATGTCTCCACTTTCACTCTTCCGCAAAGTGACGACTGAGACAGCTTCTGCATGTTGATAAAGTTTGCACTCAAACAGCGATATGGAGTCTCAAACCAGTGGTATAATTAACCAAGCTGTCACATTCTCCAAAATATGGGAACTCTTTAAGCCCTGGAATCTCTGCAGGAAAAAAAACATGTAGAGCTCAGGCTGTAGTGTTATGTACAGCATAAGAGCTTTTGAGAATTTGAAAAAATCCTTTTGTGTTGTGGGATCACAAAAGCAGTTACTGTAGCCTATAATGCAATATAATAGCTCTGCGGTGCATAATATCTCAGTCAGACTTGGTTGAGCTATGTCAGAGAGATGTTCAGGCTACTATTGTCGTCCCCTGTGCATTCACTAGTGTAGTTACATTTTCACCTCCATCTGTTTGTCAACAGGACTGTGTTCAAACTAGCTAACTTTTGTGACTCTTGGTGGTAAAATAAAGCAAGAATAAATAATTGAGAAAGGAGACATTGTCACTTTATGTATTATGGCAATGCCATGCCGATAGCTGGTTAACACTTAACCTGCTCTATTTATACAGTGTATTGTAACTCAGTATGCAATAGTGTTTGTACTTAAGCTGCTGTAACAAAGCAATTTCCAACTTATATGTAATATCATCTGAATCTCAGCCATGGGCAGATGTGGGTAGTTCATTAAAAAAAATGTACTTATGAGAGGAGTTGTTTTGCAATATAGTTTTTACTCTCGAAAAGAGTGGACTTCTGCTCAGTTACATTTGGCCTCACCTCAGCGAATTGGAGTAAATTTGGCACAAAATGTTATTTCATCTAAATGAATTTTATGTGCTGCTACTTGGTCAACCCAAAACAGCAGAAATCATCCAAAAAAAGCTACAAAATCAGCAAACAAAAACCAACAAATCTTTCCAAAATAAACAAAAAAACAACAAAATGTTATACAATATATAAATGTAAAAAAATTATAACAAGGAAAATCATAAAAAATAAACATTATAACTAAGAAAAGGATGAAAAAAACAAGCAACAAAATTAGCAAAAATGAACAAAATAACAAAATTAACAGCACAGCCAATACAATTGAACATAAAAATGAACAAAATAAGCAGCAACATGAGCAAATATTAAGAAAATAATCATGCAAGCTAACAAATATGAACAAAAAACAATAATAAAGGACAAAAATAAACAAAAAACAAAATGAGTAATAATTATCTAGATAATCACACAACTAATCAAAAATGAGCAAAAGCTTGTAATAGAGTCTGCTTTATGACATCACTTGCTACTTAAGCAGTTTATGCAAGAACTTATTTTTATGAGTACTTCTACTTCTACTTGAGTCATTCTAATTATAAAGTAACAGTGCTGTTACTTGTGTACTGTTTCTTTTTGCTCTGCCCACCACTGGACATGGGTGAACCTATTAATATTTTGTAGCAGATACAGAGAAAACAGGCAAGCCTCAAATTTTTGGGACTTACAAAGATAGGGAGTGGAATTTTGTGTATGTACTATTTAGACAAAAAAGTCCAATTCCAGTGCAATTTGTGTGGCCAGTTGTAGTAGTAGTAGGATCCTCAGGAAGGTGTTACAGTCCACCACTGTGTAGAACTCTGTTTCCATGTTTGTCTTTTTCTTTACGTGTACACAATCACAACCTCCTCCACTATCACATTTGTTATTGTGTAAGAATTTCCCATTTCCTGTCACTCCTAGCTGCCCTCTAGTGGCAGAGGTATATAGGTAGTGATTCATTTGAACACATCATTTGAAACGGATGCACAAACAATCCCTTTGAATTCTTGATTGTGGCCTGTTGATTGAGGTACATCATCTACAAGAGCCATTTATTCATGAATGAATATTCATAAAATCACAGGGACATTTTGGGCATCTGTAGTTTTTTTAATCTTGTGCTGTAATATTTAGCTGATTTATCAATGAGTGAATGGAACAAAATTGACAACTACACTGCTTGGCCACAAAAGTCAAAAGTGAGTGAGTTTAACTAAGAAATTACAGTAGTTCAGAGTCATTCCAGGGAAAATTTCAGCCCTGATTACTATGTTTCAGCCGTAACAAGTTATTTAATCCAAAAAGATGCAATGAGCAGTTTCTCGTTTCCTTGATTTCCATTGATGGATTTTTTTTCTTCCTTAGTAGCATGGCTATATTCTAAAGGATTCCAAGACACCAAGACTTATGGGGCTAAAATAGAGATAGAGTGGTTCAGGAAGCAGGACATTTCATTTTACTACATGGAGTCCAGCCACATTTAAAATCTGGGCTGTGCTGGAAAAGTTTTTACATTTTACAGTGCTCTGTCTCAACATACACATAAGATCTTGGTGAAAAAATAAATCAAGATGGAAATATATGGCTTGATGTTGTATAGGTTTCTGGAAATGATGTCACTGAAACTGTGTAATCAAAGCTAAAGATGGACCAACGCAGTCCTAATGTTGCTTTGTCTTAGTATGGGCAGTGTACCTGAATGTGTTGATGCTCATAGTTTGTGGACGGAAATCAGGTCATATTACCATGGGTACATTTCATTCTTACCCCATATACAAGCTCTCCGACCATCCCATTCCATATTTTTGTCTCTGGATCTCTGGCTCCATATTTCCCATCTGGTACAATGGAGATCTTGTATTTGATTCCGATGTGTTTGGCGATTTCTGAGGCCAGGTCCACGCAGTAACCCTCATACTGGTCGTTGCCTTCATAAAGCTCCCAGTTCTTCTTCAGCATCACGTAAGGACCCTCCTACAAAAGCAGCATAGAGGGAAAAAGACACAACTGTTTGGAAGAACATGACAGCAGCAACTGTTAAATATAACAAAACAAAAGCTTATGAGAAATCAGTAACTTGGTTTTAAACATTGTCCTGGGGGAAAAACATGAAAAGCGATATAAATAAAAAAGATTTCTGTGAAAAATTCAGCCAATAGATTATCAAAATAATGTTATATTGCTTTTTACTACAATACTCAGAGAGAAGCAGCTCAAATAAAACTAATCCAATGTTGTAGACAGAACTGAACTTTCAACACTTTGGAAATAAAAGGAAAATATGCACAGGTCATTATGATCCTAATTTAAGAAAACCTGCACATCTTTATACTTCTCTTAAACATACTACCAGGAAAATTTCCAACAACATCTGGTAAAACAAGAACAATTTAAAGCTGATATTTAAAAGGCAATGCCTGTGGTGCATGCTTTATATTGTTTCTGACTTCCAGTGCCTTGTTTTATGCCTTTATCTGAGTCTGCATGCCTCCACTGGGACCTGCTCCTGACTCACTGAGAGAAATGTACGATTAAGAGAGAGAGAGGAAACTTGCAGGGAGGAAGGAATGAAATGGAAGATAAAAACTGCAGCTTTGTAATATACCATAAGAGGTGGAATGATTACTGTTCATGCAGTTAACCAAGGTGAAAGATAAAAGGGTGGCTGATGTGTCCAGAGATGGGAACATGCAAGGAGACACAAAGAAAAGGGCAAATGGTCACAGACGCATGTACACACCTTTGCACACAGAGCAGAAAAACACAGGGTTATTTGAGTGACAGCGCATTCATCCAGAACGCTGAGTTAAACTATATTATGCCTGAAGCTGCTCAGCCTGAAATCCATCTGAAACAAGTCTATTGAAATGCTATCAAACCTTTTTTTAATCAAAGACTAATCTCATCCAATTAATCAAACAAAGCTTTTGTAATACTTCACTTTCCCAAGCTATGAGGCGGTCTATGCAGATCATAAAACACAATAAAAAATCCCACATACATTTTGAACTGAATTAATCATTTAGGAAATGGATTAACATTGAAAGCAAGTTCACTTTAATGACAGAGGATTTTTAACAGGCATGTTTTAAAAGGGTTCAAATGAGCAGTAATATCATGTAATACATGTTAAAGTTAATATAACAAAACCATCTTTAATTCATGAAACATCAAAAAGGCCAAAAAGATTAAAAGAAATCTTAAAGTAGAAAGCAAAAACAACAGGCAAGAGGAAGCTGCATTTATTATTCTTCCCTCTCTGGAGTAAACAAACATCTTAAAATAAAATCATTTACTTTTGTATATGTGTATGACAACAAAGAAAATGATTTCCATATGGACACTGATCAGGATAAAGACAAACGTAAAACAACTGCAGTAGGCTTTTGCTGCTACATAACATTATTTAAAATATTTAGTAACAAAAAGCAGGATGTTTTGTGGAGCATTTATTTATTTCTCATTACCATCTCAAAAGTAAATGAACTTCAACAATTCTCACAGTTGCGAAACAGTGTCTTCAGTGTTCATAAGCAAATGAAATACAAAAAGGAATAATGCCAGACGTATACCAAGTTAAACAGCAAAGACATTGTCATTTAAAACAAAAGTTATTCTTTTGAAACTCTTTATCAAGCATCAGAGGGAAAAAAATGAAAAGAAACAACCATTTATTCCAAAAGCAACCATCCAAATGAGCTGAGCACATAACACTTTCATCAACATAACCATTGTCACCAAATGCAGAAAACAGAAGAAAAACAAATGTACCATTGTGTTCAGTGTTAGAAAATACCAAAGCAGTTTGTCTAAAATGTCATTATTAGAGACATTAGCTGGGCCCCAGGCTCTAAGTGCATCGACTCAGCATGAATCATCACGCTAATGAACAGCAAAACAGTTTTCAATGCACTCTAATATCAACAGCCATCCAGTCTGTGCTGCAGCAGTGGAGGATGTTGAGAAATGAACATTTGAGCTGAAGAATAGGTTTTCATGAAAAACACCAGCATACTGTACATTTGACCTTAATTGGTACTTTGCAGCTACTGTATCTTGTTGTGTTTACTGTATCTAGATGAATGACACTAATATATAGACAGGTTTCTGTGCTGCTACATGAGATTCAATAAGCTAGAGCGTTTGAAAATACAACCCCAATTCCAAAAAAAGTAGGGTCTCTGTGAAAAATGTAAATACAATACAGAATGCAATGACTTGCAAAGCTCATTAACCAAGTTTTGTTCTCAATAGAACACAAACAACAAACTTTTACCATTTCATGGAAAATATCAGCTCATTTTCAATTTGATGGCAGCAACACATCTTAAAAGAGAATCAGGAGGAATCTACGTGTGCATAACGCAGTACAGCCTGAGGGCCCAAAGATCTACAGCATCCAGTTTTCACCTTCAACCTTCCTCCTCGTTCTCTGAATTTTTGATGATATTATACACTGTACATGGTGGGATCTTCAAACTCTTCGCAATTTTACATTGACAAACATTTCTCTGAAGCTGTTCCACAATTTTTAGATGCAGTTTGTCACAAATTGGTGAACCTGTGCCCATCTTTACATCTGAGATGCTCTGCCTCGAAAATGCTTTTATGCCCAGTCATGTTGCTGACTTGTTACCAGTTAACCCAATTAATTGTCGGATGCTCCTCCAGTTGTTTTTGATTTGTGCCAATTATGAGCAATTCTAGCCTTTTGTTGACCCTGTTCCAACTTTTTTGAGATGTGTTACTGCCACCAAATTCAAAAGGAGCAAATATTTTCCATGAAATGGTAAAATGTCTCAGTTCCAACATCTGATATGTTCTATCAGACATAAAATATGGGTTTATGAGATTTGCAAATTATTGCATTCTGTTTTTATTTACATTTTCTTAGCCAGCTTTTTTGGAAATGGGGTTGCAATAATTTTGAGCAGTTGTGAACAGACAATAATAAATCTCGTACATAGTGATTTAGTTGTCTGTTCTCCTAATTCTCATGATGGACAATGGTTTTTGAGCATATGTAGTTCCTAATATGACCTCTTTCATATTGTGTGGGTCAAAGTTTTGATACTTAAAAGCAATAAAAACACACAAAAGGGCATGTTGTTAAAGTATGAAATATAATGAGTTTTTATTAGTCGGTGGGTGTAGTGGGGAGGCAATTTTTTTTTCATTTGAACTAAGAGAAGAGAGCTGCAGAAGGAAGGTGAGTATTTTAGTTTTCTGGTGTGTTCCCCATTGACTTGGCTCCTGCACATACTCTTTTGTATACATTCTACAAATTTTCAGTTCATTTCAGGCTCAATTAAAACAATATCTGAAATTAACTTTAGGTCCAGGGTTTAATAAATTGTATTTAAATGATCAAGGTTATGTTTTACACCTTAATTCAACATAGGACATAAGCTTGTGTGATAGTTGATGCTTTTTATCCTTTGAACCTTTTGCAAAAAACCTACAAAACACACCCTCCTTGCTCTCTGAAACTCAATTAAGGATTTCTCTCTTGTCTTCGTGTCAGATATGCTACATTTTACATAAATCGGTGGCTCAAATTTTGGCATAGATGTGGAGATTGATTCGTGGGATGGATCACATTTGAACTCCACCACAGACTGAAGATAGAGCAATATTAGGAATGATTGGGTGAACTGATGCCACAGAAGTTATTTCAGGCTCTGTTGTAATAAAAATGCTTTTAACTATCCTGTTTCATCCTGAACCACTGATGTCTCAAGAGGAATCCTTTATTTTCACTAATCGCTACATTTAATCTCACCTCCTCCATCAAATTAACCCAAAGCTTCTGATGTTGAAAAGTCAAATATTTGAAATAAAAGCAGGCTGTTTGGTGGAGTTAATTATGTGAACAACCATAAACAGACACTCAGAGACACACAGACTGAAGGGATGGCAGCCAACGGTGGCACTGGTTCACTTTAAAGCATTCTTGTTATCAGTTTGCCCCAGATGCCTTTGTCTCCGTGTGAAGGTAGTAACGCCAATACCATGTGTGAGTGTGTTTGTTTTTATACTCTATGTTAATGCCTGTATTTACTGCTGGGAAGGAAGCATCATGTTTGGGTGTTGCTTAATGTGGCTTTATGACTCATACAGGGATACTTTGAGAAATGGGGCAGAGGAAAAAAAAGGAAGAGATAGAAGAAATGGAAGCAAAGATCAGGAAGGGTGATAGGAAAATAAAGGGGGGTGCGGGGGAAAAAAGAAGATGCAGGCTTTATTGGATGGAAAGATGAGAGAGCAGATCAGAATACAAACAGAGATAGCTACAGGGGAAAAAGAGGATGGATGCAGAAAGAGGGACAATGTGAACGTGGGATAAAGAGAAGGGAGGAATGTGACAGAAGTGAAAAATGGAGAGGAAGGGGAAAAGAAAGAAAAAGAGAAAGGGGATAGGCTGGGTAGGCAAAAGAGGGAGAGCAGCTTTGTAGGAGCAAATGGTTTGAGCTGATAAGACATGAAACACTTCCCACTGGAGCCAAAAAGCCAGGCAGGACATACGATTTTAGCCAGTTAGCTAGCCAGTGAAAAAGACGGGCACCCAACTGGACGTTCACCTAACTGTCCGCTCATTCATTTAGTCTGGCATCCGGAGGCTCAATTGGTTCAGCATTTAAAACGCCAGACTGCCACGTAACAACTCAGCCAGCCACTGCAACATTTAATCAGCCTGTGAGCCATTCATTCAGATGGCCGTAGAGGCACGCCAGGCAATCAGTTAGTCACAGCCTGTTTCAGTCAGTCAGTTGGCCAGTCATTCTATTTATTAACTAATTACTAAAATTACCAAGATAATCATCTATTCCCTGACACGTTTGGCCAGTGAGTAAGCATGATTATCTCAGCATTTCCACCAAAAAGGGAATCAGACGTTCAGGCAGTCAAACACTGACCGTCTGTTACAATGTCAGTTTGTCACCACATCAACCTGCCAGTTTAAGCCATATCTGTCAGCCACAGTATCTTGTCACTAGTGGCGACTCATACCACCAGGTTACTAACCAGCCACAGACAAACATGTCTGTCATTGAGTCTGAACAGTCACCCAGTCAGAGTTACCGGCCAATCAATTGAACAGTTATTTTGTGCCAGGTTTCTAATGCCATGTGATTTGATGGACATTCATACCAGTCAAAAGTTTGGACACAGCTTTTCCTTCACAGTTTTTTCTTTATCTGTATGATTTTCAACATTGTACATTAATACTGAAGCCATCCAGATGGTGAAAGAACACATATGGAATTATGCAGTAAACAATAAATGTTAACCCAGATCATGTTTATTATTATTATTATTATTATTAATAATAATAATAACAATAATAATAATAATAATAGATTGGATTTATATAGCACTTTTCAAGATACACAAACACTGAATCCATTTATTCACTCCACAGTCAAACACTGGTAGTGGTAAGCTACATCTGTAGGGTAGACTGACAGAAATATGGCTGCCAATCCACACCACCAGTCTCTCTGACCACCACCAAAATTCATTTACATTCATAAAGGAGGCAAGGTGGGTGAAGTTTCTTATCCTAAGGATACAACAGCAGAATGATGGGACAGAGCTGGGTCCCCAACCCCTGGGCTGCGGACTGGTACCTGCGTGGGTCAATTGGTACCGGGCGCACAGAAAGAATACATAACTTACATTATTTCTGTTTTATTTATTATCCGATTCTGAACGGTGTTTTATTTTGAAAAATTACCAGATTCTCTTCGTCTTATTGTCTTACCTACATCCGCTACTTTCTTAAACAGGCTGTGTCGGCCGGAAACACATAATACATTACCACTAACTTGAAAACCTAAAACTAGCCTATGACTTCAAAGAAAAACAAAGCTGTATTTGACAGACAATACCACAATCCCACTTGAAATACAGATTTATTCCAACAGGTGGTTCCCATGCATCGACCCCGCTCTGTATAATATGAGGCAGCCAACTGGCTCTAATGACACAATGAAGCCTTCAAAACTGCTTCGCCACTTGGAGACCAAGCATCTGCATTAAAAGACAAGCCTTGAAGTGTGAAG
>JAQQAE010006049.1:0-17036 GCA_029823295.1 Pseudamia nigra
AAACCTCTCTTATCTTTTTAAATGGGTGAACTTGCACATTTTTACGTTGCCCAATACTTATTGGCCCCACTGTATTTCAACCTTTTTCCACCTACCCATTGAGGTGGTAAAAGCAAAAGCACTTTTTTACACCCTGAATGTGACTGAGCAAGACTAAAGAGTAATCTACAACACGACTACTCACAGAATAACTTTTTGTGGAAAAAACTATGCAAGTATGTAAAGGAGTAAATGTATTTGAGTAGTCCCCACCTGTGCTGTTAACCTTAATTTGAACACTGCTGCATAGTTTTTTAGTTTGCATTTTTCTACCTGCTTGTACTTTTTCACAATTGGTTTTGTAAACAGAATGAACAGGCCTTTTCAATGTTCTCTTGTATAATGAAGCCTCATAGGGTTTGCTCCGGCCTCTGAAAATTATACACCATATTAAGCAATCAGTATGCATGAAACAGCTGCAGAACGTAAGCAAGTTTATTGTGCAAACTGCAACGTAGTAAAAACACATTAAAAATAAATAGACTTGTCAACAACGTTGGCAGGGTCTTTCAGTGTGCCATTTGCATGCTGTCCTCCAGGTTTCCTCCAGCTACTCCGAGTTCCTTCACTATGAAAAACAGGTCTGTTAGGTTAATTCTCCTGACCAATGCACTGGCTCAGATCTGGAGATGGTCCTCAGGCTGTACAGTGTTTGCCTACTGATCCTAATATTACATGTCTGAGGGCACTAGGATGGGTAAAATTCAGAGACAGATTTGTCTACAGTAGAGCTTCTCAAAGGCCCTGTTTGAAATGCCATACTGCTTGCTATGAGCCACTTTCTACACAGGAAAACAGCACACCATTTGCAGTTGAAATTGAGCTCTGTATTTGTTTTTGTAACACTGGTTACAAAGTACAAACCCCAGTTCTAGTGAAGTTGGAAATTGTGTAAGACATGCATAAAAACAGAAAACAAATCATTTTCAACCTATATTCAATTGAATAAACTACAAAGGCAAGATGCTTAATGTTCAAACTACTAAATGTAGTTGATTTTTGTAAATATCAACTCATTTTGAATTTGATGCCTGCAACATGTTTCAGAAGATTTGGGACAGGGTCATGTTTACCACTGTATTGCGTCACCTTTCCTGTTGACAACACTCAGTAATTGTTTATGAACTGACGACACTGATTCTTCAAACTTTGTAGGTGGAATTCTATCCAGTTCTCGCTTGATGTATGACTTCAGTTGCTCAACAGTCTGGGTGTCCATTGTATTTTGTACTTCATAATGCCCAAACGTCTTCAGTGGGAGACAGGGTGTGTACTGCAGACAGGCCAGTCTAGTACCCACACTCTTTCACTACAAAGCCACACTGTTGTAACATATACTGTACAGAATATGTCTTGCTGAAATAAGCAGGGACGTCCCAGAAAAGACGTTACTTGGATGCAGCATATGTTGCTCCAATACCTGTTTGTACCTTTTAGCATTAATGGTGACCTCACAGATGTACAGGTCACCCGTCTATGATTTCAAAAAACAATTTGAAATGTGGACTTGTCAGACCATAGCATACTTTTTCACTTTGATTCATTCCATCTTAGATAAGCTCGGGCCCACAGAAACCAGTGGTGTATCGACGTAGGTGCTGTTGATATATAGAGTTTTAATTTGTACTTGTAGAAGGACAATGAACTGTTTTAGTGACAGTGGTTTTCCGAAGTGTTCCTTAACCCACGTGGTATCCTTTACACAATGATGTCGGTTTTTGTTGGATCAAAGGTTATGGGCATTCATTGCTTTTTTTGTCCTCGCTGCTTACTTGCAGAAATTTCTCATTATTCTCTGAATATTTTGATGATATGATGGATTATTTGCGCATGCAGTTGTTCACAATGTGGTGAACCTCACCCCATCCTTGCTTGTGATCGATATGACACTTGTTGCAAACAGATGTTTTTTGAGCATTCCCCATCTTTTCCAGTCATTTGTTGTTCCTGTCCCAGCTCTTCCGGAACATTTTGCAGGCATCAAATTCAAAATGAGTGAATATTACAAAAGTAATAAATAAAATGTATTAGTTTAAACATTAAATATCTTGTCTTTGTAGTGTATTCAATTGAATATAGCTTTAGAAGGATTTGAAAATCATTGTATTCTGTTTTTTTATGTTTTACACATTGTCCCAACTTCATTGGAATTAGGTTTTGTACACTGGCAGGTTTTAAAATTCTGTTACATATGTTCAGTATTATTTCACACCAGGATAAATGCATTTTAAGGAAATAAATGAGTGAATGCAGTTTGATGTTTTACTTAATATGCTGACATTTTGGCAAATAGAAATGACACTAGCAATAGGTTTATTTATTCATTTATTTATTTTCAAGCCTGCCTATTTGGAAAAAAAATTGTGGCTTTTCCACAAATGGACATGTGATGTACAGTGTGTAGAAATGTTACCATGAAACAGATACATTGTACTATACCACACTAAAATACGGAATAGCAACATCTTAGTCTGGCTGAATCAATCGTGTGCACTGCGCACCGGCTTTGCACTACATTTCAGGTCTGAAACTCAAAGTATGCCGAGCACATCCCAAATATGCAAGGGTAAGGTGAAAAACACAGAGTGAGCACTCGAACAAAAGAACAATCCCCTGAGACGTGTGTAAAAAAAAAAAAAGAAGGGGGGTGGATGATGGAGAAAGCTCAGGCAGTGAGAGGGAGCGAACTCGCCTCCAGCCTCGGCGCTGAGGAAGATCAAAGGTTTGTGCTCTGCATCTCAATGGACATCCGGTCACCAATACTGATGAGCCCGAGTGTGTGATGCTCCATTCACGGGGTTCATATCGCATGGATAAACAAGTCGTCTCTGCCTGGAAGTCAACCTGTGTCTCTGCCAAGTGGTACTCGGCTGCACAGAGATGCGCAGATGAATGTATGGAAATCCAAATCAGGTGCAAGTCACAAATACTGAAATATAAAGAAAACAAAGATATGGACATTTTAATTTGCATATCTATCTGGTTTAAAGCAATGGCAATCTATGATCTGAACAGACAGCACTCACAAAAGTACTAACCCTTCATAATTTTAATGACACAAGTGGAAGTACTCATAAAGAAAAGCACTTGAGTATGAGTTTGTATTAGTAAACTACTCAAATGGAATTTGTTACACTCATTTTTGTTCAATTTTATTGGTTATTTTCATCAATTTGCTTCATTGTTTTAATTTTTTATGTGTATTTGTTGAGTTTTTGCTTCATTTAGTTATACAGTTTTATTAATTTTCTTCATTATTCTGATTATTTTTTGCTCATTTTATGCATTTTGTTGATTTTTCTTCTCGTTTATTGGTTATTTCGATTCTTTTTGTCAATTTTCTTGATTGTTTTGTTCATTTTTGCTCATTTTGTTGTGTACCGGTATTTGTTTGCTTTATTTTGTTGGCTATATTGCACATGTTTAATATACTTGATTTCCTTTTCTTTGTTTGTGCACACCTGGCTATGCATTTTGTTGATTTTTCTTCAGTTTCAATGTTCATTGCTGCTTATGTTGTGTATTTGTTTTTTATTTCATTGATTATATTGCACATTTACTTGATTGTGTTTTAAAACTTTTCTTCATTTTGTTGTTTATTTTTGTTCATTTTTAATGCTTTTTGTCCATTATCTTGCTGATTTTTGTTGATTTGTGTTTATTTTGTTCCTTTTTTGTTCATTTACTTGATAATTTTATTCATTTTGAGCTCATTTGTTGGATCTCACGTATTTCTTTTTTTGGTTACTTTTTTTCACCATAAATGTAATTAAGAGTAAAAAGTATTCTGTATAACATCTACTGTCAGAAATACACTTCTTGGAAAATATTACTGAAGTACAGTACATGTAAGTGAGCAAATGTATTACCCACCTATGGATCTGAATACATTTTGAAGAAAACACCCACACACTGTGTCACTAAATTTTAAATGTAGTTAAACAAAAGAAAAATTGACAAAAATCTAAAAATAATTAAAAAAAACTTTACTGTCCAGGAAATAAACACAAATGATCACAAAAAAATGAACAACATTAACCACGCATTGAACAAACAAACAAACAAAGTGAGCAAAAATAATCAAGAAATTGCACATTATATAGATGATGAACAAAGTGGTCAATGAAATTAACAAAAGTGATCAAAATATGAATAAAAAGGTCTAAGTAATTACCTAGAGATAATCTTGCCGTGATACAAATACAACTGAATTGAACTGAATTAATTGTAAGGGTTTTTATTTCTCAGCGGCAACAACATTTATGTCTTGTGATAGCTGTTGTTTTTGTTGGTGCTGTTTTATCCTTGACAGCTTTCTGCACAGCACAATGGAAACTCCTATTCAGTGTCAACTGTTATAAAAATATATACAAATACAGACTGGAGCATAATATGATCATTATGTTGAGTCTCAGGAGATGGTACATAGTTGATACAAGGATCCCATCTAATACATGAAATGAATGCAACTGGAGAGTTGTTGTTGCGGAACATACCGTGCACTCACTGGCCACTTTATTAGGTATGCCTTACTAATACTAGGTTAGACCTCCCAGCTATCATGGTACACTGTGGTCTTAAAGGGATGGACATGGTCAGCACTGATACTCATGTAAGCTGTAGCATTTCAACAATGCACAGTTAGGACTAAAGGTCCCAGAATGTGCCACAACTGGCAGCCTGAAGAGTTGATACGAGGTAGGATGGATCTACATTTTTATGTTTCTTATGTCAGTCATTAACGTCCACGTCACAAATCCAGACTCGCTAGATCAGAGGCTGGTAACTGTTACAATCTAGAGACAGAAAATAAAAATAGGTAAATGTGGAGAGAAACAACAACATATCTGAACCATTTATGAAGCACATGCAGGTGATGCACACTTTAACTGCAATGTGTTAAAAATATATTATTACTTGATTCGGTTTTTGATATTGTTTATTATCTTACTCCACGGAGAAAGACTCTGCACTGAGTCACCTTTTTTGTTTATTACCCGTTCATTTTTATTCATTTTGTTGATCATATTCATTTTTTTCATTTCAGAGATAATTTATTCAAATTTCTGTTTGATTTGTTTATTATTTTTGTGGAATGTTATTTTCCTTATTAATTAACTCACTGAAATGAAGAAAATTCAAGGAAGTTCATTGTTTTGCTTATTTTTGTCCATTTGTTTTTATTCATTTTCATCAAATCGATTCATGATTTTGGTCACATTTGTGAATTTTGTTCAGTTTCTTTATTATTTGGTTTCTCCTGTAGATTACTGTGTTCAGTTTTGTCCAAGTCATTATTTTTGTCAAAGTTATTATTTTGCTTTAATTGTATTAATTTTCTTGGTATTGGATTTTTATCTTGCTTTTTGTTCATTATCTTGTTATCTTATTATCTCTTCTTCTGGTTAATATATATCTATACAGTTTATCTATTTATATACACATCTATCTATCTATATATCTATATATCTATATGTAAATACAGGCTGCAGATCTCTGCAATAGACAGAACAAATTTTTCCAGTCTTCTATTGACAGCGTTTACTGAGTCCATGTGAATTATAGCCTTAGATTCCTGTTCTTAACTGACAGGAGTGTCACCATGTGTGATCTGCTGCTGCTGTTGTCCATTTGCCTCATGATTTGACATGTCTGTCCACAGATGCTCTTCTGCATTACCCAGTTGTAACAAGTTATCATTTGAGTTACAGCTGACGTTCCATCAGTTTGAACCTGTCTGAACATCCTCCTCTGATCTCTAGCATCTACAAGGTGTTTTCATCCAGAGAACTGTTGCTCACTGGATATTTTTTCTTTTGCAGACTACTAAACTGCAAACTCTAGAGATGGTTGTGTGAAAATCCCAGTAGATCAACAGTTTGTGAAACTGTCCAGAGCATCTTGCAAGAACAACCATAGATGGGTAGGACTCAAATACATTTAATCCTTTACATGTACCACAGTAGTTTTTCTCATCAAATGTACTTCAGAGTAGTGGTTTTGTAGAATACTTTTTACTTGGTCGAAATAAAAAAATCAACATAATAAGCAATTAACTAAAAAAGTAAGCAAAAAATAAGCAAAATGAATAAACTGAGCAACAAAGTGAGTCAAATTGTACAAAAAATCAGAAAGTGAAAAACAGAAAAAAATGACAAAAATCATCCGAAACAGCAACAAAATGAACAAAAATCTATCATACTAATCAGAAAAAAAACAGATGTAATAGATGAAAATGAATATAATGAGCAAAAATAATAAAAATAATCAAAAAAGATGAGCGAAAATGAAGAAAAAATAAAATAAAATAAGCATCAAAAGTTATTTACTCTTATGTCAAGTACTTATGTTTATGAGTACTTCTACTTGAGTCATTAGAAGTCTACAGTAAAAATCCTTTTACTTGAGTACTGTTTCTGTTTACTCCATCCACCTCTGCCAACCACACCACATTCAAAGTCATGTAAATCACCTCACGTCCCCATTCTCATGCTCGGTTTAACCTTCAGTGGCTCGTCTTGACTGTGTCTCCACGCCTTCACGCACTGAACTGCTGCCGTGTGATTTGATTAGATTTTTTTTTAGCGATGTTGTGGTAATAAGTGTATCTAATAAAGTGGCCAGTGAGCGTGAGTTCTAAATGCTCCATTTTGTTATAATATTTATTTTAACTTATTAAGTTTAATAAATAATGCACCCTGAGTGGCTCACATAGGATCTGATGTTATTGCAGAGACCTGATTGGCTGCATGCGTACGTCTCTGCCTCCCCTGTTCTTTATGTCTGTATTTATTACTAGAATAAAGTCAAAACAGGAATAGTTTGATGACACAAAAAAGTCAACCACGTGGTCACAGTGCCTGTTAAAGGGTAAATGTTGGTTTTGGATTTTTTGGGTGGTCTTTTTTAGTTACACATCTGGCATATTTTCAATCTTTTGTGTCTTTTAGGTTGTTTTTGTATTTTTGTCTTTTGCATGCTTGTCTTTTTATGCCTATGATGCTATTTTTGTCTTTCTGTTTGAGTCTTTTATGTGTTTTATATCTTTTACATTTGGTGTATGTGTTGCCTATATCTTTGTACATCTTTCATTTCATTTTTGACTTTTTGCATCTTTTATATATGTATTTGTTTCTTTCTGGTCATTTGTGTTTTTTCATGTCTTACTTTTTTTTTACATCTTTTAAGTCATTTGTTTTTTGTCTTCAAACTTTTAAACTTGACTAAAACAGGTCCGTTTTCACTGTCATAACCGTTGATATCAACTGATATCTTTTTCATGTACAAACTTAAACAATTGAGCGTTGTTAAAAGGAAAGGTGATGTAATACAGTGATAAACATGCCTCTGTCCCAGTTCTTCTGGAATATGTTGCAGCTATCAAATTCAAAATGAGACAAATTGCAGAAAAACAATAGAGCTTGTCAGTTTGAACATTGAATATCTTACCTTTGTAGTGTATTTAGTTGAATATGAGTTGAAAAGGACTTGCCAATCATTGTAATCTGTTTTTCCTTGTGTTTTTTGCAATGTCCCAACTTCACTGGAATTGGGGTCTGCAGAAGCATTAAAAATCAGGCAGTGAATTAGAAGGATCCAGCACTTCTGATCTCTCTGTGTGGCACGAAGCTGTACAGGGGACACAGAACTAAAACTAGAGCTTTAGTGTGACACAGCTGCTCCCAATGGAATCCCAACTAAAACAGTATCCAGCTGCTGCTAAAATGATCAGAGGATTTGTTGAGATTACAGCCTGTCTTTGCTATAATTCTCCTTTTATATGTGATCTAATGAGTTGAGTGTTGCACAGTATAAGTAACACATCCACACATGGTGCAAATCTGCTCTGCTGTGCTCTCTCACTTTGATGTAGAGGATAAACATGTCAAAACAGGTGAGTCGCTTGAGCTGAAATATATACAGCAAGTCTGATCTCTGATATTTGTTTTTCACAGCTTTTTTTCATTCCTTTCAAACAACAAAATACTACCACACCAAAAAAGTTGAGTCATCGTGTAACATGTTAGGAAAACTGTTGAGCAGGTGAAATCCTACATGAACTGAAAATGGGGAACATTCCACTTTCAAAATGACAGCAACTAGTCTCCTTAGTTTCCTTCCACACGTCCCCCACACGTCCCTGCACACAGGATGAATACTGAGCTGCTACAGGTATGGTAGCGGTACAACACACCCGAGCTGAGCTGAATTACTACACAGATTTCAGTGCTTCATTTTGGTGCCACTCACTAAGCCAGATACGAAAATGTGGAACGTACCCTGCATTCTCTGCTTTGAGAGCTGTCCATTACTGGCCCCTGGTGTTAAGAAAGAGCCATTACGGGTAACCACAAGCTAATGTGTTAATGAACTACAGGAAGGTTGTATCAGGGAGGAGGGATAAGATGAATGGGTTCCAAAGGATGGGGAAAGTAAGGATGTGTTGGAGTGTGGAGGACAGACAGTGGGAGAAAAGTAATTTTTTAATTCTTTGACTTTGATGGCACTATTGCAAGACCGTAAACAAGAAGACAGTGGAGTAGAAGAAAGTCTGGAGGAGGCAATAATGCAACACAAGAATGCCAACTGTTGAAAAACACCAAAGAAGAAGACAGTATTGGCACATTCTATTTGTACCCAAAAGTTGGAATTTCAGAGTTCATAGTCAGAAATTTCATCTGGAATGCAGCCTCAAGCAACACCATTAACCCCAATTTTACAATTCAATGTGGCTGCTACTCAAAACAACTGAATGAATGTCACTAGTTTTTGTTGTATGTGTTTCATATTAGGTCAGTCATACACACAGTACAGTGGTCCCTCGCTATATCGCTGTTCACCTTTCGTGGCCTTGCATTGTGTTCTTCATCCTGATTGGCTAAGGCCATTGTCAGACGATCTCCTCCGTGTCTTCTGTGCTGTGCAGTGCAGAGTGCGTTCAGCTTCGCCGGGCTTGCATGAGTGTTCGATCGCTGGCCGTGTGACTCTGAAGTGCTATGTGTTTGTGGGTTTTCTCTCCGATGGAGGCCCGCGGTGTCAACAAGGGCCTGCATTGGAGGGGGGCACTGCGGCGGAGTGGCGCCGGGGCAGGGGGCATGGTCAGGGAGGCTGTGACGCGTGGTTCACTACTGGTGGTTGTGTGTCCAGCTTCGTAGGTTGATCGTTGAAATTAAAATTGTTGTTTCTGGAGGCCATGGTGTTTTTTGTAGGAAAGCGTTTGTTTTTTTTTTTTGTTTGTTTCTAGGGCAGGTGTTTGGGCCCCGAGAACAGGTTTTGATCTTTGGTTTCATTTTATGCAGTAGTACTGTACATATTTTTTTATTTGAAATCCATGGGGGTTTGAATTTTGACAGTGTTTAGATGAGAGAGATATGTGAGAAGGTGTTGGTGCCTGTCTGGGAATAGTGTGTAGAGTGTGTGGTGAGGGGTTTTAAAGCCTTGAAACAAGTATAATAATTGCATAAAAATAAAGTTGACTACTTCGCGGATTTCGCCTATCATGGGTTATTTTTAGAACGTAACCCCCACGATAGACGAGGGACCACTGTACTTTTTTTTTATGCATTGCATGTTACTACACTGTTTGTATGTGCAAAGTGCCACATACAGATGTTATCACATAGAATGCACATGTTTGGAAGTTGTCTATGCTCCAAATCACTCTGCAGCTGGAATGCACTCAGCTGGGAGTTTGTCATTTCCAGTTCAGACCTCTGAGTTCTGAGGTAAATGGAGGGCACACAGACAGGAGAAGGTAATTAGCTGAGTTAGCTTAGTTAGTAGCTACAATTAAAAAACACAACAAAATGCCTGAATTGAAGCAGTGAAAAATGTGTTTAAAAAGATTCGTATTTAAACTTGGGAACACAGCAAACTTAATGAATTGTCAGACCAGTGAATACACTTGAAAGCAGAGGAATGCTCCATGTTTGCTAGTTACCATAACTCGGTGACAAACACATCAGTGTGGACACCCTGGGCTTTGCAGATGGGGAGATGATGACAACAGCACAAACAGCAATTACCCCAATCAGAAAATTAAATTCACTGCACAGTAGTTAGGTTGAGGTTTAATTATTATGTCAGTTTGTTAATGGATTTTTAAAAATTTAAAAGTTAATGTACTGACATTACAAAACTAAAATATGTTTTTCGTTAAAACCCAGTGAAGTGTTGTTCATCTTACTGACCATCGTCTATTTGTTTTTTGGTTTTTTGTCTTAATAGTATTAATTTAGGCACAGCTTAGGCACTGGCACCATTTTAAAAGTATTTGATTCAGCACCTACTGTATGTATATCCCAAATATATGAAAATGACATGATCAAGTGGCAAAGCAGTAAAATGACAAATTCATAGCCAAAAACTTAAAATGATAACTAGAAATAGTACCAAACATATTTTTAGGTTTTGGCTGTGGAATCAAAAATTGCAATTTGAGTAGGATACTGTGCCACATGTTTTGTGTGTTGAAGGTTATGAGTGCATTGACTATGTGTACATACTGTTGTGTTAGACTCACTCTAGAACCTGAAGTTGAAATTCCAAGATCAAGCACATATTGCAATCTTGCCTAAATTTATGCCATATGTATCAGGGGAAAAAAAAATCCCAAAAATCAAGAAGGTAGCATGTTGATCATGCTGAAAAGTCTTTAAGAGTTAGTGTTTTGCAAATCATCCTAATACGTTTTCAATCAATTTTACACAGTGACTCAATTTTTTTTGGAAATAGGGTTGTAAAGTTTGATAAAGTCTGATTTACTATGGCCAGCATTCACATATAATGCAGTTAAAGACAGACAAGACTGTCAGAATGTTTCCCTTCTAACTAGTTAAATATGAATGAGTCAAAGTGACATTTAGTTGGATTCAACCATGTGTTGTGTCTTTTCATTAATTTTTCCTCACAAATATACACTCTCATAATCACAGACAATGTCCAATTTCTCATTTTTCATATAAATTTTCTACTTTAATTTCAATGTTCAAGTTCATTCTCATACATTTCCACTTTCCCCATTTCATTTTTTTTATTTTAAAGCAACCAACAACATAATATGTAGCAGTAATACATAAAACGCCCCAAAACACAAAAAAATAAAACAGAGCAAATCAGAAAGAATTTGCACTTAATGATTTAACATATAATGTGTACATAGTCTTTAACCTTACATACATGTACCCGTACCTAACATAATATAAGAAGGAGAATCAGTACAGTGACCATTGCGATTGAGAATGCACACATTTGAAGAGTCACACAGTTACAAAAATCTGTTATCTTGTATCCTTTTATTATTTATGTTTCCACTCTTATGGTCTTTTGGCAAACATTTTTCCTAAGATGCCATTGTAATTAGGAATCAAGCCACTCCTTAAAGGTCCCATGAATGTCAAAATGCATCTTTATTAAGTTTGGAGCCTGTGTAAAACAGAAACTGAAAATATGAACCTGCTCTGTACTGCCAGTCCTCTGTAATCCCAAACCACTGAAAATTGCATCATGTTGTGTTTACAGTGGCCTTGTGCCAGAATCTGATCCCGGGTCACCTTGAAAGTTGATCAGTGGTTCAGCCAATCAGATCACTTTCTGATGAAAGGTGGACAGTTACACAATCTGAGCATGTACAGCACAAAGACACTTTTGGAAAAATTAAAAAAAAATATGTCAGGATCATGGAGCAGAAAAAAAAAACCTTCACACATTTGTTTGTTTAGACAAGAATAGGTGTAAAATATCACATCAAAAGTACATGTTCAGGACTAAATGATGAACTGATCCTTAATGTATTCTTGAAGCTTTGTCCATTGTTGATCCTGTAACATCTGTATTTGTGCCGTTTTAAAGATGTACAGTTGCATGAAATACACACACTAATGATTAGGTTCATTGAAAAATGTTTTAAGTGACCTGTTATTTGTGTTTATTTATGTACAGTATGTACACATCTGTTTTTTATTGCTTAATTTGTATACAAAATAAAGATTGTGGTTTGTATATATTTTGGTATATATTTATATACATTTGGTGCATTTTTTACTGTATTCCTTTTCCCACTGATTTGTAATAGCTCATTTTTGTGGTAATACCTTTTCAGATACCTGTATTGGGTTGTGAGGCATTGTTTGTGTGGTATCTACTAATGCTCATTGTCTTCAGATGATGATGATTACCTGCAGCTTTACAGCATCACCCTACTTAAAATGACCCTTCTCCTGATGAAGGTGTACGATTGAAATGTTGTGTAAATGATAAATATTTTGCAAGTTAAGGCAGTGTGCAGAAGTCTACCTGAACATATACTTTTGAGGATCATGGGGCTGGAAGCAGAACAGGAATTACTCCAGTGGCCACTTGTAGTATTCCATAGAAAGTGTCCAGAAAACATTCTCCCCATAGTCCACCGTGATATAAGAGACATCTGTAAATCTGCTGACAGCGCAGCAGAATCAACTCTTTATATGTTCAGTTTTTATAGCATTAAGGTTTGAAATGTTTTAAATAAAAAAGCACAAAACAAATTGATTTTAAATCACTATGATTCGCTTGTATGGATCATCCCAGGAAAAGAAGACTAAAAGCATTTGAATTAACAGCCTGATTACCTCATGAATCTGACAAGAGAATGCAAAAGCTGTCAACAAAACAATGGGGCCTTTAACAGAAAGCTGTTCAGAGCTCTTCCTGTATTTTACTTTTAATATTAGCATTTCCATTTCACATATACTCAAACCCTCCATGTGAGATCTACCACATGACAGGCCTTAACCTCGGCTTTTTTTAATCTGCTTCCTAAAATGTTCCTCCATGTACTGTAAGGCCCTGTTCCCCAGTGGCTGCCTGACATGACAACCCCACAGTGGGTGAAGTAGAGATCCTGATCCCTCTACATCTCCAGCACATCCTATCCTGGCTCGGTGTAATTCACTAGCTATATAATAAGCTCCATTCAGAACTTTAAAATGGATTCCTTTTCCCACTTGCTTCCTCCCATTCTTTCTTACGATACATGATCACGTTTCTTTATGTTGTCCATGTTTCAGATCACTCTGCCACACAGCTGTGAAACTCTCACGAGTAGTGGTATTGGAAGTTTGGCAATAAATTGATACGTATCGATATTTGATGATGATTTTCATTTGATTTATTTGGATTTAATGTCCTGAAAGCCAGTGCACAAAATTCAAACCAACAGTAAAAGTTCCATGAAATCTGAGACTGAAACTGGTTTTCATGTTTTTAATATTTTTGTGGCCTCTGCATTATTTTCACCTTTTTGCATCCCGTAAATTGTTTGTTTCTTTGCATGTTTAATGTCCTTTTGTGGCTTTTGCATCATCTTTGCTTTTCCCCATTTTTCATCTTTTTTCATTTTTGTTATTTTATCTATTACCTACGGCTTTTATTTGTTCTTGTGTTTCTTTTCTTTTTACAGTACATCTCCTCAGATTTTGACTGTTTGTGTCATTGCATTTTTACTTTGTCTTCAATATATTGATTTATTTTCATTGAAATCAAATGAACAAAATGGCTTTCACAAGATTAAATCAAAATCAGCCAAATGAATAAAAAATCAACTGTCATTTTTGGTTTTTGTGCATTTTTTCACATCTTTCACATTTTTTGGTATGTTTTTTGCATCTTTTTTGTCATCTTTATGTTTTTGCCTCATTAATTAAGTAAAACGGCAAATCCCTTTTGCTTAGAACCAAAAATCAGTCTTTACCCTTGAATAATATAGTAACACGATCTTTCATCTGATATTATCATTTCCTGACATACTTGGCTACATCGCCTAGCTTTAAGTGGTATTTCCCTTGCATGACAATATGATGTTTTATACATGTTTTATATTCCTGTGTGCAGGCACCCATCTTTCATTTGCATATACTGTGTTTTCATGCATCCTCAATTTAAATGGATCACACATTTCATTAACTGGAAGATACAGTTCACCCTTATGTAAATCTCCTAATGTGTGCACTCCTTCTTTCCAATACAAATGAAATTTCCAGGGCAATTTCACAATGATGAGCATCTCTGTGGGTGAGGAGATACCTTCATCCTTTCAGGCACCATATGTCATACCTCGCTAGAAAGATCAAGTAACACTGTGGAGTCCCATGCACCAGAAATTTGATCTAATTTTTGAGAATATGCAGTGCTTTAAACTGAACAGCCGTATTTGTTCCAGCTGCATCAATTTTTGCTCATCTCCGTCTTGTATCCAGTGTATAAATGAGTTTTGGTAGTTCACAGTAGAGCTGGGTGATACCACCAAGAAGGTTATGTTCCATCATTTTGAGTAACTTCTTAATGGATCGTGTGTGGTCTTTAACCTGTTTCCCCATAGCACCCTCAGATCAGGGGGCACAACTGCCTCCATGAAGTAAAATGTATCATGGGGCAGACAGACATTTGACAGTATAGACACATGACACTGTTTTAGCCAGTGGAAACTTATCTTTTGGGCTATGTTTCAATTGTGTTTGTAGAATTGTTTTTGATTTTTTCGAGCATGATTTTTAAATTAACTACAACTTCCACAACGCATGGGATGATGAGGTTAAGCCTGTGCGCAATAGTCGGGGCTGACCATTGAGACAGATGTGGAAGTAACATAATGTAATACTGCCGTTGGGTACTGGGGCACCGTGCAAGGTGCAGTCTACGATGTTGGGAATTTACTAGTTCTTGGCCAATGGTTTGTTGCAGTTTGTTGCAGTCCACCGTAAATGATTAGCCAGGCAATTTACCAGTCAACACGGCTTACAACCTCATAGGTGCACGAGCTCATGCGCTTACTTGTGGAGTTGAAAACAGTTGTAGCAATAGATACTGCGGAGCTAGCATCTGTAGCTTACCTAACCAGAGGATGACTGCACTTCAGCATACTTCAACATCTGGTACAGCTAAGAAAAGGACAGACATTCTAGCTTGACAACTGTGGCTTTGAGGCGAGTTGCCTGTCAGGTCGCCTGTTTAATCATCTATTAATCTGCCACGAACGATCGGCTTCTAGCTAGTTTCCCAACATCGTAGACTGAAAAGGACAATACATCATAAGAAACTGAGATCAATTAGTCAAAAAAAACCTCAGGAAATTTCCCAGTAGGCAACGACCAAGGCTGTGGCTCTAATAAACCCTGACTCCCATAGAGTTACATTGGACTGCCCTCTGAAAATAAATTTGTGAATAAATTTTTGTCATGATTCATCATGGTCCCCATTTCTGTGAAGATTCTCAGTCATCCAGGTCACAGTATCCAAGGTGTGTGGTTTTTCTTCCATTGACTGGACTGGAAATTTGGTTGAAGACGTTTCGCCACCCATCCGGGAAGCTTCTTCAGATAAATAAAACAATGGTACCCATTGTTTTATTTGGACCCTCTAATAAGTGATCTGGTGGTCCATCTTCAACTTTTTGCTCTGTTAAGATATTACAGTAAATGATCTGACAAATCACTCCTGTGCTGGGGCTTGATTGACATGTCACTGTGGTAACTTGACTCAGATCAAGTTGGAACTTTGTATCTTTTATTTATATAACAGAACATAGTTTTTCTGGACAGACACTAGACTGTTACGTGTGTTTACACCATAGACTGTATATATTACTGGACAAAATGACTGTGACGTCACTCATTGGTTTCTGATGGGCCATTTTGAGGCCAATCGACTTGTCACTCCCAGGATGGCATCTTGGAGCCAAAAACTGGATGTAACCATATTTGGACAAACAACAGCAGGGCTTACGAAGCATTCATGCCAGGGGACTCATGGGAGAGCTAACATTAGCTGCTATCTTACTGATGCGGTAAAACTTCACCGTGCAGTGTCAAACAAAGTCATATCAAAATGTGGTTAGTGTAAACACTTGCCCACAGCTGCAGTCGAGTGTATATCATGTATAACTATGCCCATATTGAATAAATACAAGATACGAAGCTCTGAATCGGTCCGACTTCACTATAGCGAGCTGCTATAGCAACGTGTCAATAAAACCCCAGCACAGCAGTCATTTGTCTGATTATTTGCCATAATATCTTAATAGTGATGGACTATCGCAATACTTTTTAGAGAGTCCAAATAAAATGTTTGAGACCATGATGACCCATTAAAAAAAATTGTTCGCTTAGTGTTTTCAGATAGAAGTCCAATATAATCTCTATGAGAAAAAAGCTTCTTTTGAGGCGGACGATTGGTTCTCCAGCAGCCAAGCGGTGGGATTACAATGTGGATATGTAAGATATACTACACTCCGGTAGCTCTGTTACCATTTGTCCAAATATGGTTACATCCTGCTTTTGGCTCCAAAATGTCACAAATGAAGTATGAACTTCAAAACTCCTCAGAACAGCCACTCAGAAACCAATGGGTGATGTCACGGTCACTTTGTCCATTAATATATGCCTAAAGTTTAAGCAAACACTATGTTAGCTCAGTGGTTAGCGCATGCTTCACCGTAACAAGAACTCACGTTTGATTCCTAGTCAGCATCTCTTTTCGTGTGGGGTTTGCATGTCTGATTGGTGGAGACGGCTGTTTTTGACATTCTTGCTAATATCATAAATAATAATAGGCAAAAATACTGAATGGTTAATCCAAAACCCAAGAGCCACCTCTAGTGAAAACTGATGTTTTTTCATTTGCATCTTTTTCAATCAAACTTTTACTTTATTTTTGAGTATCTTTTGTCATTTGTGCCTTTTTAGTTCATTTGCATCCTTTTCATCTTTCATGAAATTTGTTGTTTGTCATCTTTTTGCATCTTTTATACCTATTGGTGCAGTGGTTAGCACTCGTGCCTCACAGCTAGAAAGTCCTGGGTTCGATCCCAACACCAGGTGGTGGGGTCTTTCTGTGTGGAGTTTGCATGTTCTCCCAGTGTCTGCGTGGGTTCTCCGGCTTCCTCCCACAAAAACATGCACTAGGGGGTTAGGTGAATTGGTCACTCTAAATTGTCCATAGGCATGAATGTGAGTGTGAATGGT
>JAQQAE010006050.1:0-17035 GCA_029823295.1 Pseudamia nigra
AAAAAAAAAAAAAAAAAAAAAAAAAAAACTTCTTCTTTGGAGTCATTCCTCTGCACAAATTCATCTTCCAGAATAAAATACCACCAGTGTATATTTTTTAAAACTATAAAATATATAATCTCTGTCTACTAACCGGAACCAAAACTACATTGCGTATCAATATTTCTGGATTTGTATATGTCACTTTTTGGAGTATTTTATTTTTGAAGGTATAGAATGAGGATATATTCACAGAAACTATAGTGACTGAATTTTTTATGATAATGTTTAAGCACTTGTTTGGGTATAAGACACAACAAATAGCAGCATGTCTATTAATAATCATCTTCATTCAAACCTGTCCATTTGTTATAAATGTCAAGTGAGTTTAAGGAATTTGAGGAATACAGTGGTACTCTGGCTATCTGGGTAACAACGGAAAAAATTGGCCAAAATTTTGTCCCAGCTAACGGGAGATATTTGGGTAACGCAAGAGATAGATCCAGAAGTGAACTATCACCCGAATGTAAACAGTCAACATAATAACATGTGAAAGCTCCCGTGGGATGTAATGGGCCGAATGCTAACCGCGATTAGCTCAATGTCTCTGCTACAGAGCTGTGGCCTGGGTGTCAGCAGAGTGTTGTTAGCCTGACACCCAGCCGGACACAACCCGGCAGCTCCAGGTCTACCGTTGTGGTCTACCATACCATACCAACTTTATTTATGAAGCCCTTTAAATTCCAAACAGGCCAAAGTGCTGTACGTTTGGACCACATTAGCAAAACCAAAAAGCACAAAAACTGACAGCCTTCTACACTGGCGCCATCTTGGACAAGCTCCTTCACAATCCCTTCACATCTTGTTAGCTCTGGCTGTGTTGTTAGCCAGCTCCAGAGTGTTATTAGCTCCGGTTAATGGTGCAGCTGTGTTGTTTACCAAAGCTAATAACATTCCAGACCAAACAACACAACCAGAGCTGTGTTGTTAGCTGTAGCCAACAATAGTAGCCATAAACACGCTGGCTAACAACACAGCCTGTGCCAGATGTTGCACCAAAGAACATACAGCAGACAGAGACCCAGAGTCCACTGACACACGCTGCAGGAGGAGATTCATCACTGCCAAGTCATAAGCCAAGGTAAAAAATACATTCTAAATCATTTTTAGAACTAATTCCATGCATTCCGTTTCAGATAATTAACATAACTTCCTTTTCAAATAATAATAATGAATAAATGTGCATGTGCGGGTGTGTAATACATACTTTATATGGGAGTTTTAATGGGTCCAGAACGGATTAATTGGTTTTACATATGTTCCGATGGAAAAACCGGCACCGGCTAACAATAGTTTTGGCCAATGAACATGACGCCGGAATGGATTACATTGGTTAGCTGGAGTACCACTGTACTACCCCACCCCTGACCGGTCCAGGCAGATGGCCACCTACCCAGAGCTGTTTGTTGATTACAGCTCAGCAGTTAACATAGTCCCTTCCAGACTGGACTCGTATGACCTGGACCTGGACTCCTCCCTGTGCTGGAGGGTCTACAACTTCCTGACTTGGAGACCACAAGTGGTTTGGCTGTGTCACCACTTCTCATCCTTCCTCAACACAGGAATCCCGCAGGGCCGTGTGCTCAGCCCTCTGCTGAATTCACTGTACATCCATGACTGCAAGGCCACTTCAGGCTTATATGTCATCATCACGTTTGCTGACACACACAGCTGTTGTGGAACTGATTTCCCACAACAATGAGACAGCTTACAGAAGGGATGTCTCTCACCTGGAGGACTCATGCTGGGAGAACCATCTCCTGTTGAACACCAGCAAAACAAAAGAGCTGATAGTGGACTCCAGCAGGAAATAGCAGAGGAGCTTGCATTCACTTCTTATGGGAGTGACCATCTCACAGGACCTGTCTTGAACTCAGCACATCAACACAACTGTGAAGACGGCCAGACTGCATCTGTATCTCCTCAAATGACTGAGAGACTTCAAGCTCCTTCTCAAGGTGCTCACAAACTTTTACACCTGCACCATTGAGAACATCACCACCTGGATGGGAAACGGCACCAGGCAGGACCTCTTGGCCCTCAAAAGGTGGGTCCGATCAGCTGAGCGGAACATCAGAACCACCCTTCCCAACCTGAAGGACATTTATATAAAACATTACAGGTTAAGGGCTGCGAGAATCCTCAAACAGCCCAGTCACCCCGGATGCTCTCTGTTCTGGCCACTGCCATCAGACCAGCGTTTCTGCTGCCTGAGGATGAAGACTGAGAGGCTGAAGAAGAGTTTCTCCCCTCAGGTCATTAACTCTGAGCACTAAAAGGATTTATATGCATCGCAATGTCACGGATCTATTTAGCACATTATGTACATAGTACAATAACAAGAGCTACCCCTTTATTTTTTACATTTTATACTGTATCGCTTATAAATACGGTGGTATGAAAAAGTTTAGGCTCCCTAACAATTTCTGTTATTTTCATTTATAAATCAGTAGGTCTTTCATTTTGATCCATTACAGTGGTACCTCGGACAAAGAGCTCTTCTGACAACAACAAATTCAGATACCGAGGAAAAAAACTGCAAAAAATTTACCTCTGACAACGAGGTTTTAACCGGATAAGAAGTTCTCACTTCCTTCCGGGTGTCCAAACGAGAATGTGTGTCCAAACTTTTGGCCTGTACTATATATATATATATATATATTCTTATTTTATTCTGAGTGGTTTTATTTATATTCAGTGTGTTATTGGATTGTGTATTCTACTGGATGCAGGTACAAAGACACATTTCACTATAGTTTGTATAACTGTGCATGTGACAAATACATTTCATCTTATCTATATTTCATGTGTCTCAACTCCTTGCTTGTTCTCAGACTTTATGTTGGGTGAATCTGATGAGAGAATGACATGAGTGTACAAAGCTATGATCAAAGTTAAATGTGTTTACTTTGGACAATCTAAAATATAGTTGTTCTAGGACGATGAACACTGTTTTGTTTTCGCCATAATTCCATGCTTGTTCTTTCATGGTTGGTGATGCTTGGTCTTTCATCTTCAGCATTTATGTAAAATGACAAAAACAACAAAAGAGAAAGAGAAGAAAAAAAATAGAGGAGGATAAAATGTCAAAACTTTTGACTGTAGTATACATACTGGAAACATGGCTAATAACCAAGTATTAATAGTCAAAGCAAGTCATCATCTTTTCATCATCTTATCTACAGAAGTCAGTCTCTGCTGCAAAGTCCTGGATTTTACAAAGTGAATAAATAAATAAATAAATACATAATAGACTGAATAAATAAATAAATAAATAAATAAAACATGAATACACTGACAATCAGCATGCCAGTAACTTGAAATATAAAATGGCAACTATTTTTTTTTCTGAGAATCGGTTGTTGCAGGCCACAAATGCAGCATATTTTCCTCATAGTATGAATAAGAAATAACAGATTCGCCTCCATGTAATAATGGAACCAGAACTTCTGCCTGACACTCAGCTGGGTAATTTTTGTCACCCCTTTATTCCTTTTGGGTTTCTTATCAAAGTGCATACTCCAACTGCAGTTCTCTTTTCTGGTTCATCATACCAAATAACTCAGACTGAAATTCATTCCTAATTCTATTTGTCATATTATGCCTCCAAGGGAAAAGTGTGGTTAAAAAAAGAGGACAGAAATGCTATTTTTTGTCCATCTTTAGATACTGCCACTAACTCCACTATTATTCCCTGTTTTTCTTTTCTCCCCTTTTTTCTTTCTCATGCACAGAGAAACACAGGAGCTCCACTCCTTAACATTGTTAAAGTCAGTGATGAAGTAATTCCGATGGGTGAATGTGTTTTTGAATTTGTCGCCACTGCTGTTATAAGTTCAATGTCTTCCTCTGTCCCCTCTCTTCGGCGTCTGCCGGCTGCCGCTGTGCCTGCAGGACACCAGAGGAGATGACCGGCATCCTCAATGAGGAAGGAGTCGGCGCTCGCCTTCACGCTCCAACGGCTGCACGTCTGAAGAGATGACAGGGAGAGGAAAAGGTGTAGGTAGACAGGCCACAACAGCCTTAGCATTCATGCAAAGGTGCAGACACATTTTAACAAAAACATATGCAGAGTGTTTCTGCACAGAAACACACACTGGGTAATATGACAGCGATACAGATAATTCCGGCTCTCAATAAAGATGGTAATCTTCACACAAGTGGTTTTACTGTGCAACCTCTGCATAATTTTTTATGAAACATCATGAACATGAATGGATCAGAGTTATGCCTCCGCCATTTTAAAATGAAAGCACTTGTCAGGAAAAAAAAAAAAAAACGTTAACTTCTGAATTTCTGCACTGCAAGTCATTGACTTAGTTGCAGTCAAGATGGATTATTAGTGAGCAAATTCTCACTACTCTGTAAACATGGATGAATGAATTGCATTATCTAGAAGTTTCTTAAAAGTGGTAACTTATCAAATGTTTCAAAGAGTCACAACAGAGTGCTCTCACAGACAGCAGCAGGTTCATAGCCTGCAGTGGCCATGTACGTATACATACTATGGTTTAATCAAATTTTCTAATTCACTTACATATTTAGTCAATTGATCAAACTGACACTGTGTCTTGTAATCTCCAATAATGGCTCCAGCAACAACTTTATTGCTCTGGTAGCTTACCTCTGTTTTACTAATTCAATTCAGTTTTATTTGTATCAGTCCAATCATAATCAACGATTATCTCTAGGCGCTTCACAATTCAAAGCCAAGACCTCATGACTATACAAAGTAAACCCAACAGAACCACCGAGAGCAAGACAAGGATGACGGGGGGAGGAAAAACGTCCTTTAACGGAAGAGAAAAACCTCCAGCAGAACGAGTGGCTCAGGGTAGGCGGCCATCTGCCTCGACTGGTAGGGGTTAGTGGACAGAGGAGAGACAAAAGAAAAGAGTAGATATAAACAACAAATAACACAGACACTGGACTGGTCCACAACCAGCAAACACAGCAGTGACATGTAGAGACCTAGACAACAACCATAATAAAACCAAAGACCACCACTTCGTATTGTCTAAACAAGGTCAGAACTGTCCCAGATACACATGCACAGTCACATTTAACTTGCAGAACTTCAAAAAATTAGCCATGTCTAACATTAAGATCAACATCTGGTGTTAATAAAATGTTGTTCTACAGTAGCTGGGTTTCCATCCAAAAATATCACATTTTTAAAGAGCATTTTCAGAATTTGATGAAGGGAAATGAGCATCTGTGTCTGTTTCGATCTAAGAGCCTTTCAAGAATCTTGGGAGGTGTTTTACCACTTCAAAAGAATTGGGGAAACTAGATTTTAAGCCGGTGAATGGACATGACGTCATTTTTAAAAAATGGACCAATCGTGTTGTAGTCTTAGCTTAGCTGTTAGCTTAACTTAGCTGCCACCGAGGCATGAGGCTCACATCATTTCTTTGTGCCTCTTTGTGTTTCGCATTTATTTTTTTGACATGCGATTTATCCGCCTCCTTTAAGCAACAAAGGTTTTGATTTGAATTTTCAAAGTTTTTCGAAATTTGAGGTGTTTCCATCAAGAAATTTAATGTGCATTTTGAAAATGCACATTTAATTGAGGTGATGGAAACACACCTAGTGTTTCTCATATACTGAGTCTTGTTTTACTAGCTAATCTATTACAGATGTAAGCACCCGAAAAATAAGAGAATATTTAAAAGGTCTGGATAGAAAACTAGTTTAATTTCACTGCTGTCATACACTGAGTATAATTTGCTGAGCTTTGAGAATTAAATTTTTTTTAGGTACGTATGTTTTATATATGAGGTATTTCATGGGCTTACCCCACCTGCCTTGTCTGAATTTCTTAAACAGAGGACTCATAGTGGCCTCCACTAGAGGGCACTATGATTTACACAGACATAGTGTGACATATGGACAAACTCTGCTATCTGTACAATGTGTAGAGGGAAGTGAATACTGGAACAGCCTGCCACTGGCAATAAGGCAATGCCCTACATATCCCACCACTGTTAAAACTCAACTTAAACAATCAGTCAAGGTGAACCAGATTTGTAATCACCTTTAAGCTCTGTGTATCGTGTTGTTATTTGTAATGTTGTCTTTGTTACCCTCCTAGGTCCTACGGCTGTAAATTACCAACACTTGCTCAAATCTGGCACATTTTAGTCTTGTATCTTTTTATATAGGTGTTCATTAATATGCACTGCCCCTATTAAACAAATAAATAAAAATAGTAGTAGGGACTATAAACAAACAGCAAACTTCCCTAAGTAACCCACACTTCCACCATTATACCATAGATATTTCATCGTCCAAAACTGAGGCCATTTTTCATTTTTCACATGCGTTTAATTGGAACACCCACTTCAGATGTGGTTAATGTGATGCACACAGGTTGAAGTTCCATTACGTTTAGGCATAAAAGTCCTTGTTTAGTGCAGAAATGGGTCAGATTGGAGGACTGAGTAAAGAGTTTTGTTCTACTGCTACAACCATCCTATCCACCTTCAACTACTGTACATCTGTGCCTCTCGCAGCCATCTTGATCTCACAATGCCACGCATGGCCTCTTTTAAAATAAAAACATATGGGTATGGCCTAAATTCTAAGTGCTCCTAAAACATTAGGGACACAGAAATTTACCCCGAAGCAGAAGCAGCATGATGCATGTGTTTTGATTTGACATATTCAATACATCGCTCATAATGGGAGCATTTCAAAGCACATCCACTGGCTGCGAGAATCACATCAGCCTTTACCTTGAATGCACTGCTAAGGACATTGTGTCGTCTTTGTGTGTGTGTGTGTGTGTGTGTGTGCGCTGTACAGAATTAAAACACTTGATGGATAAAAACATCAGTGAATGATTTTAATTATGTGAAACCCACATTTATAACCACAAATCCTGTTATACTTTGCCGCCTTTCATTGTGCCTATTCATTCTTGTGTTGAATGTACATTGGCTTCTGTGTGGGTCTATTTCATATTTTCGTTTTCAGAAAGATAAAAATCATATTGATTATGCAGTTATACAAACGTCAGAACTCATGCAAGAAACCATATATGAACAAGTGTTTTCTTATTTTTATTAGTATCGTGCATATTCTCTTATTTTGTCAGAACCCACTGGTTTGTGGTCGAGGACATTCGCACCAGGACAAGAGAAAACATCACAGCCCTGGATTGTTTCAATGCACAGAAACATGTTTTAAATTTCAGCAACAGTGCAACACATAATACAATCTAATTCTGTCCGATGTTTCTCTTCACACGAGCACAATGGAAACATCAGAAAGTTTATGCTTTTTCTGCAATAAAAACACCAACAACCTCATATTTTTACACATTTTACATCAAATAGCATATTAACCAGTGTTTGATGCTCGTTATATATGTGGGTCAGAGGGGTCGAGTCACGCGCTGGATTTGATTGGTTGAAACACAAGTGGATTAAAGTCAAACCCACTTCATGCTTATTCAGAACCAGCAGGAATCAATCAGAATCAGCCGGACTGAAAAAAATCACGCTGAATTCAGGAATTTATAAGTGTGCGGTTGTAAAATTTAGAATGCGTCTAACCCGCGTCAAATTCCTCTTGGACAGTTCAGGTGCCTTGGCCCTGGAATGCAGCTCAAATGTAGCAGGAACACAGCAGGAATATTAAAAATGCAGTCGCAATATATAGATGCACTTCAAATGCCATACAAGTACGGTTTGATTGCTGGTCAGAATTTGCATTTGAAGCACTCTCCGGACATTCTGGCAAGATCTGAAATTACTTGCTGTAAAGAATGTTTAGAATGCAGTCATAGTGTAGTTAGATTACACTTCAAATACTGTTCCATAGTTCTCCACTTTGAACGCACCTCAAAAGTTTTAAACATGGCTAAAACACAGTGCATTTCACATCTAGGCCTTCAGTAGAGCTCCATCTGAATCAATCCACCTCACAATAACTATTTTATGGCTATAAAAATGATCTTATTAAAGAGTCATTGCATCGCATATAAATAACTTGTGTAAACCACAATAAATACCTTTACTGAAGAAACAAACCCGGGCTGCACAAATCTCCTTCTACTGCAGCTACAGCTGCGACACACACAAAAAAGCATCACTAATAACCCCATCAAATTGCAATATTATTTAGGGAAAAAAGCAACATTTCACGTACCAAAAATTCAGATTATTTGTGCACAAAATCCATCCTCCTTTCATTCCTCAAAAAGAGTTCAATTACTCTGCACTTCAGTTCCATCAAGAAGTCCTTTTCTATCGCCATTGAAGCTAACGCTGAAAGTCAAGCCTACCCTGTCGTATTTATGGCATAAGTTTTAATTCACTCTAGGGCTGAAAATGTCCGCTTGACAGAAGCAGTGGACACGTGGATGGTCACTGCCAAAAACACACAGATGTGTACAGCTGTCCCATGCTCTCACAGATTTTTCTGCTGAAGGAAGTCAAGGAGATCAGTGGGAGATTTTCCAGCAAAATCATCCATGGCATACATTACAGTCAGTTCTGTTTTCAGCTAAGACAGGGGGTACCACTCGTAGAGAGTGGACTGAAAGTGGCGGACAAATCCTTTTCCTAGCAGTGACAGGTTTGCTAGCTCCGGAATTGCCTGACCTTTCTCAACGATGTCCACCTTTTCTTGAAAAGTCCATCTTGAAAATGGCTTTGACAATAAATCTGCAACCAAATCCATTGCTGCCCCTCCTTCAGCCGTTGTGGGTGGACAACAAATGATGGCTGAAATGTGATTGTTTAATGTGATTGCTTTGATATGAAAAACACATGTCTGGAAGCAGTACAACCAGAGGAAAAGCTATGAAAGGAAGCAGACAGACCATTTGGAATTATTTAATAAGTATTCATGGACAAAATATAAATAACATGTGATTCAGATATTTTTTAGTCCAGAAGAGAAGGCCTTGCAGGCCCTGATGGCCCACCACTGCTAAAACATTTGGGCCGACCACATGAATGGGCCTGATTAGTTGGAAAGCACTCAGATTGTACGGTAGTTAGAATTTTTAGAATGCACTCCAGATGTCCAGGAATATACAAAGATTTCTCATTCTGATGGTATTCATTCCACCTCTAGTGTGACAGGGGTATCAGCATTGCTTTCAGAGACAGAAGAATCCACCAGACATGTAGCGTGATGGGGAGCTCAGAGGTTTTTACCCCTGGTTCTGCTTAATTCCTGCTGGTTCTGAATAAGTGTGACGGGAGCTTTAGATTCTGTCAGTTCGTTTCAACAGCTGTCATCCTCATCTGTGTCTGTGGAACACTGATGGAGACTCAATCCATGTAAACCTATCAGACTGTACCACTGCCACCACCTTGTTATGTAACCATAGTTATTTATGTCGTCCATCATTTCTTTCTCTTGTGTATGATTCAGTTGGACTGTTGGTCAGTTTAATCTTGCTCTACACCTCTGCTCAATTTCTAGTTTTGTCAGTAATTAGGGCAGGTTAGAAATGAACGTAGACCCTGATGAAGATGTAGTCCATATGCTGACCCGGCACACGGCAGCACACCTGCCCTTTTATGGTGTTTAGCAGGTGTCACATGTGCTAACTGCAGAAAAGTGGCCATGTGTGTCCCATTTACAACCAGGTGAGAGTCAACATTCAGCATGCCTGGGTAAGAGCAGGCTTGGATGACACTAACATTTGGTCCATCTGAGCTGGTTCCTCTTATTTTTTCCTTACAAGACAATACAAATATATACAGTAATTTAAGAGAAGGTTGCTGCATGAGGCCCACTGAGTTTGCATGTTGTAGGGTTGTGAGAACTGGTCACATTGGTGAAGAACTGATTTAGTGTCCGTGGACATTGTCCAGTGTCTGTGTTGTTTGTTGTTCTATTGCTACTCTTTTCTTTTGTCTCTCCTCTGTCCACTAAACCCCAACCGGTCGAGGCAGATGGCCGCCTACCCTGAGCCGTTACCGACCCTGAGCCGTTGGTTCTGCTGCAGGTTTTTCTCTTTCATTAAAGGAAGTTTTTTCCTCCCCCCTTTCGTCCTTGTCTTGCTTTCTGTGGTTCTGTTGGGTTTATTGTCTGTATAGTCATGAGGTCTCAGCCTTGAATTGTGAAACGCCTAGAAATAATCATTGATCATGATTGGTGCAATACAAATAAAATTGAATTAAATTGGAATTTAAAAAAAAATTAAGCTATCCAAATATACCGCATTTCAATGAATGCCCGTCCATTAGAGTTGCACTGAAACCACCCTTGGACCCTTATTCCAAAACAAAATGACAGATTTCATAGATTTAATGTCAGTATCCAAGGTGACTCAAATGATAGGAAAAGCATTTTGTCAGAATGAACAGATTGCTCGGGCCTCATCCAGCATGTCGACCGCCTGAGCTGGTGGGTGAAACTGGCTCCGTGATGAGGACAACATGTTGGCGATTCATCTAAGCAAAAGGTTGTGAGTGATAAAATGTAATTAGGTAATATCCAACTGTCCACTATTACACAAGAGCACATGCAAATAATCAATCATGCACTGCAACGATAATTTATAAGGACAAACAAGACCTTAGAATAAGATTAAAGAACTAAAAAAGAGGAAAATAGTCAGGAAAAAAATACACTGTGACAAACGAGAGGCATTAACACTCTTGCTCATGTCGGCGTCCGTCATGTTTGAGCCAAGTATCACCTGAATGAACCGAACAATGAAAGAAGGTTTAATGAAACACCCCCTGGTTTTAGGCCAGTAATGATTACGGCTCATAAGTGCTGCTTCTTCCTTAAACGTAACCATAAGAGCTGGCTAGTGCTCAACTACCTTTACTCTTTCACATGTACCTGAGTATTTTTTTTTTTTTTCAAAAACTTGTGCATCTGAGAGTAGTTTGTGGGGGTTGCTCTGGGCTGGGCAGAGGGGCCTGATGGCCGCGGGGTGGGTCCCTGTGGCGGCGCCCTCTGTGGCCCTGGGGTGGCGTGACTCTCGGTGTGGATGCTCCATAAGGTAGTGTTTCTTCACCTGGATCCTCAATGCCAAGCCATATGAACTATTTTACTTCATTACTGAGACTCTGTGTGAGGAGTGTGTGTGTGTGTGTGAAATATGTAAATATATGCATAGGTGCGTATGATCCTAATGTTTTTTTTAATATGTATTTAAAATTTGATTTGATTTAGTTGTTTTTTCAGGATACTTTCTACTAGTTACATTTGGCCACAGCAAAATGAGTAGCAATAAAACAGTTTGAAATTTACAAAATAATCACAATTTTAAAAACAGACCTAAATAGTCAGGTAAAATATGAATAAATTAAGAAACGAGATGTGCAGAAATGAACAAAAATCATGAAACATGAAAAGCACAAGTTGATGGATCAGATGTTTGAGGTAAATGGTTCATTACATCTGGTTTACATGAATACAAAGCTTTTATTCCATATCCTACAGAGTAAGTAAAGGTGTAATGTAGTCGCACTCAGCACCATATGTACATCAAATACACTGTGTGCAGTACACAATTTTAGTCTTTGATATTTGCGCTAGTATTTCTCCTGTTTCATGACTATGCTGGTCTGACCTTTTCAAGCTATTATTTCCTCTCTAAAGAGCTTCCAGTGCAAAGGCTTTCTTCTATCTGTGGATCTTACAGTGAAAGAATAAGCATCTCAGAGTCTTAGAGATCAAGGTGTAATTGGTTTGAAAAGGTCAGATATATAACCTGGAGCAAGGCTCCAAGGATGAAGCTCCACCGGGTTTGAATGTGCTCTGTAAAATGCGAAGGTGATAAATATAAAACATGACAAGTAACCAGTGTACAGGTGTCAGCACCGGTGAATTATGATCTTTTTTCTTAATCTTCAGCTAAATTATAAATTAACTATAAAAAGAAGAACTTTTTTCAGTCATGCCAGGGCATTATTTTAGTATTAAAGCACTTTAATGTCTGAAAGTTGGAACTTAGATTAAAGTTTTTGTTATAATGTACACACTTGGTCTTTGTTGTCATTATCTACACTCTGCATATCCCTATGCTTGCCATAATTTGGAGTGTATCTCATGTAGTTAGGTTGTTGCTTCATTTCAAGATCTTCCTTCATCTGGTGTTAGTTACTGTATCAATGATGTTGTTGTGTTTGGTGTCAAAGTCTGAACTCTGCAGAAAGTGTTTCCACACTGTGCAGCCTCCAAACAATGTTTGGATTTGTTGATGACAGACACCACAGTTCTACATCAGACCATCTGTTTCGCTGTGAGTCCAATGTTTACATGCCACAAACTGCAGTACTGTCAGTGTCCAGTGGGGGTTGAATCCAAAGCGATGTAGATGTAAAAATGACAATATTTAAAGACATAAACATGTCTAGAGCCTGGTACAAATATCAGTTTTAGTCTCCACTTCTCTGAACACTGTACAGACGCTGATGTTTTCATTTAACTCATCTTTACATGATCCAGGCACTGACATTTGTGCTTAATAAAGGCATAGGTTGGGCTTTGATTGACATTTGTGTCTCAGACAGAGGCTTCACTGTTTGTACATTCATTTCTGGGTCAAATTGAAGAAGCAGTGGTACTGATACGGTGACACCCAGAGGCTCCTTGTTTGAGTTCTTCAGAAACCTATGGGTGACGTCATGGAAGGCCTGTGTATCCTTTATACACAGTCTATACAGTCAAACAATTTGAAAAGACCAGGTAATGTAAGGTAAGATAAAAATGCCCTTAAAATCAAAATGTGAGACTAAAGCTGTGGAAGCTAGGTAGAAAAAAAAACGCACACTGCCTTCAACTTGCAAATTGTTTCTTTATTTTATCTCTACACAAAAAATTTTACCTTTATATTCTGATGAATTTTGTTGAATCCCTGTTTTCACTGTTGGCACAAAGTTAAGGATACACTATTTTCTTGAATGTGGCTTGATATTTAAGTTCCTTGGGTAACATTTGCATATACATGTGTGCCTCCCTGAAGTCTGTGTTGCACCCTGTGCCGTTTTTGGAGACGATTACTTGACAGCATGTCTTGGTTTGAACAATTTATTGGCTAATGTATCAAACATTGCATGAGCAGAAGAAAAGCATTGAAAAATGTAAACATAAGCAGGAAGATTTTTGCTCAAATCCAAATACGTCAGAGGATTTAGTATATTGTGAATGTTGCCATGAATGTAAGCTGCTCTTGCTTCTTGGCCACCACTGCCAAGACGCAAGAGGGAGCAGGCCCGTAACCAGAGGGTTGCCAATTCATGGGATGGGTCAAATGTGGAGAAGAATTTCATGTATGTATGTACATGACAATAAAGGCATTCTATTCTTTTCTATTCTATTCTATTCTATTCTAAGCAATCAAGACAACTGTTAAGTTAGTGTGGTAATTAGAGGTTGACCAACTATCAGCCGGGCCGACTATTGGTGCTGATATTTGGAATATTGATGTATATCGGTATCGGTGTTCTTTTAAAGCCGATGGGCTGATATCAAGAAATCAATTAAAAACTGGGTTATTTTGGCTTAGATGCTGCTGCCCCTCTCTCTCTCCTGCCAGTTCTGTCTCCAGCATTGTCCCGCCCACGGCGGGCCCGCGGTGGACAGGTAAAGTTTTCTCATGCGGAGAAGCTCCAGAGAGCAAACATGTGTCGACAGTAAATGCAGAAAACTCTCCCGACATAGTAATAAACATCCCAGTGCTCTGTATCTCACAACTACTACTAATGTTACAGTGTGCAACAGAAAAACGTAAGACCGGAGTAAACATTAGCAGCAGCTCTGCTAGCTTGTAGCTCCTCTCGACATTTCTGTGAATTACTTGAAAGAAGGCTGCTGATAATATAACAGTTGTTCAGTCTGGCTGTAAACACTCAACAGACTATGTATTAGCAATGGGGAGAATGTACTGTATGTAATGTGGAGAATAGTGTGTGCTTGCGTGAAAGTCACATGAAAAACTCTACAACTCATGACTACTACAATAACATGTGAGTCTAGGATCCATGCACTTCTAGATCTATTTATTTTCTATTTGTTTGGTTAAATAAACATGCTTTAGGCATTTAAACGAAGTTAAGTGTTTGTATTATTCAACATTTTTACGCCAATTTTTAGACTTTTACTGCAAATGAATATTGGCCTGCTTAACTACTGACAATCGGTATCGGTCCTGAAAAACCCATATCAGTCGAACAGTAGTGGTAATATGAAACTCCAAGACGAACCTTCATGTAAGCACAGAGGCAAAGCAGCAGCTTTCAGTCCGAAATGGTGGGGGTGTGATTCTGCTGTTCCAAGCACCATCCTGCATGGCTGAGCTGTACTGTAGTGCACCAAAAGCATGTTCAGTCACTAGTTTTACAGTACAAATATCCAATTTAAATAGTACAAACCACAGTGGCCTCTGCAGTGTACTTCAACCCCTGTGAACAATGAACAGGGGTGAAATTTTATATAACCCGTCCATTCAGATGATTCAGAGGCTAATATTTGTGCAGAAATAAGAGAATGGTGCTTTGATTGACAGGTGTGTCCATGCCAGAGGCTTTGCCGTTTCTTTTAACCCACCTTGGCTCCACTCACACTCCACGTTTTATCAGAGTGAGCAAGCAGTGGCGCCAGTGTGGCGACACCCAGAGGCTTGTTGTTTGAGCTTCCAAACTGCTCTTTAGAAAATCTATTGGCAGCATCTGGAAGGTTTGTCCACTCGTATCAATAGCCAAGAGTAAAAATGAAAAGACTGCAGTATGGTGCTTTTTTGATACTAGCTTGCAGTGTATGGAAAGAAAAGTAGTTCTGTTATACTGGACTAATGCACTGAATTCCACTGGCTGACAATGTATGTTCTTTGGCCACAGACTAACAATGAGACAAAAACATTTTAGGAGTGTTATGAGGAAAAGTTGAAGGTGTGAACTGGTCTTTTCATGTTGCTACCAGAGAAATCTCCACTGATTTTACAAGCAGTGTTATATATTGTATGTTTTTCTTTGTATTTATTTACTGCACCTCACCTGTTGCCAAGAAGTCCGGTGTTATTATTCCCTGGTGAAATTCTGTCTCGATAGTGTTTTCTCTGCTTACCGGAGGTGACACAAACTCCTCTAAACAACAGACCTGCTGCAGGAAGAGATCGATGTCATTTGATTGGAAATCCTCATTTTCTCATAATTCTCCTATTTTTTCTTTGCTGTGTTTTATCCTTCCGTCAACAGTAGAAACACAGCTGTACGAAGTCACTCATTATTACCATCCTCTGTTGTAGATATTAAACATTACATCATCAGTCAGCAGTTGGAGGACAAATACAGAAAGTCAGTGTTATGGAAACAGCATAGAATCATATTTAGCTGGATGGGTGTACGATAAAACGGTAAGATTTTCAGTGTACACATAATATGCACATTGTTTTGTTTAACTCATTTTCGCTCACACTGTTGAATTTAGCAGTTATTGGATGTCAAAGCCTTTGGTGGGTCAGATGCCTTGTGGAGTGACATATACAGTGTAGAATTTACTTCAATATAACCTACAGTGGTGCTTGAAAAGTTTGTGAACTACTTCAAACTGTCTATATTTCTGCATGAAATGAACTAAAACATCATCAGATCCTCGTATAAGTGCTGAGAATAGATGAGCAGAACCCAGTTAGACAAATGAAACAAAAATATAAGTGCTGGTGAATGAGCTCTCCGGTGTGATAATGTGTGAGGTCGGAGCCATCGGTCTGTAGTCATTCAGCTTGGCTGAATGCCCAAGACAGGAAGTTTTCCACCCTCACTTTCTGCAGGCTCCCGTTGACAATGCACTGGAGATGCTTAGCTCGTAGTGCTGCACATTTCCTGAGATGTCTGCCGCACACACCATCTGCCCCAAGGGGGTCAGGAGGGGCCACCTCTGCTGCTGCCTCCACTGCTGTTGGAGGCACTGCTAGCGCTGCAGGTGGAGGAGAAGCTGCCACTGCTGGAGGTGCTGCTGCAGCAGTTGGAGTTGCGCCCACTGCTGACATGATCGTCGTAGTGCAGTAGCTGTTGGTGCTGAAAGAGGTGGGGTAGGGAGGGAGTCAAACCTTTTTTTCCACACCACCTTCTGTTGCCAAGCTGCTCCTTCTCTCATAACGTGTAATGGTTCTCATACCCCTCCATACCTACCTGGTGTTACTGTGCTGCAGCTTGCATCCACCTTCTTCCTGTTGTCCTCCTTAATGCACTTCTTCAACTCACGTTGTGTGTGCACGAGCTTCGCCCTGTCATCCTTCCTGAAGCCCTGCTTCTTCACGCTAAGGAGCCCCTTGATGTTACTGTACTAGTAATCCAAAGAGCACACTATCCTTACCAAAATAACACATTTGCTGCAGAAGATAACATAGTCTGTGATCTAGTCCCCTGTGTTGTCAGTATGACAGACCATGCCATCATGCTGGGTTGTGTGCAGTACAGACCAGTCTGTTCCCTCAAAGCAGTCCTTCAGATTTTCACTGAAAGTCCTGTTGGAAACATGCAGCCATTGTACACATGGAATGCAATAGGGCTGAAGATAGACTAGAATATGGTCTGGTCTAAAAAGTGTTGGAGGGGCTGCAGCACCGCATGCGTCTCATACAGAAGGTCTAGCACAATACAGTATATTTTACAATCTATTTGCGTCAGTTTGTCAAAGAGAAATAGAAAGTATGTACCAGCACTTCAAGCAGAATAATTTCGTGTTCCTCTGGGTCTGCGTCCTGGTACAAAGTGGATCTGACTCCTCAAATCTAAACTTAGTTGTTAATAACTGTGCAGCCTCATTACACTTGATACTGTTGCTCCCCTGAAGAAAAAGTTAGCGACACAGAGGGTGAAGCGCCTTGGTTCACGCCTCAACTTGTCTGTTAGACCCCATCCCAACTAAATTATTTAAGAATGTCTTTCCCTTGATTGACAGTGCTATACTGAATCTGATAAACCTGTCGTTAGTCCATGTGCCACAGGCTTTTAAAACCGCTATGATTAAACCCATCCTTAAAAAGATTAACTCTGACCCAGGTGAAGTAGCT
>JAQQAE010006051.1:0-17030 GCA_029823295.1 Pseudamia nigra
TATATTCAAATTCATATGTGTAGAAGTAGCACAATAATGGAAGTACTGAACTCTGACGTTCTCTGAAACAAGGCGTTCAAGTGTGGAACAAGGACGATTATAACATGCTGTTTGAGTTTATTTCAAAGCTAATTCACGCAGTGCACCTTTTTTCTTCTTTGTTTTTCTCCCCTTAGGCCACATGACAGTTTATCTGGAAGGTGACGATCCCTGTTCGGGCCGGGTGGGTATACAGCACCGAGGCCTCAACCACTGGCTCAGCGGGTCCGAAGACACATGGGGCAATGTGTCTCCAGACATGGTGTGTGAACAAACCCACTGTGGGAAGGCGATATACAATTCCACGGTGAACAGTTCAACACACGACCTCATATGGCACCTTCAGGACTGTCCGTCCAATCCCAAGTCACTGTTTGATTGTAACAATACCGTCACAGTCAGCACCCCTGCAGCCATTGCAACTGTGAAATGTTCAGGTAACATGAAGCAGAGACAGAACGTGAAAGTAGCATTAAAGGGACTATATGTAGATTTTTTGCTTTTAAGTGTTCAAGAAAAAAAAGTGTAGTGTCACTGGAGTGTTCAGAATGAAGTGTTTGGATGATCAGTGTATGCCGTTGCAGAGTTCTGTCCAAATGCTTTTATTTTTGGAGGTTCGACAATGAGTTTTCACTGGTCTTTCACCAGTAAGGGGAGCTCAGTGTGTGGAAATCTACTGTATATATATTACTGGACAAAATGACCCTGAGTTTCTGAAGGGCCATTTTCAGGCCGATTGGGTTGCCACTTCCTGGCTGCCATTTGGGAGCCAAAACCAGGATGTAACCATATTTGGACGAACGGCAGTGTGGCTAACTGGACTCATGGGAAAGCTAATATTAGCCACTATCTTACTGACGCAGCAACTGCAGTTGATTGTATCTCATGTAAAACTATGTCCATATTGAATAAATAGAATATCCGAAGGTCCGAATCAGTCCGACTTCACTAGCGAGATGAGTTACAATAGTAACATGTCAATCAAACCCCTGCATGGCAGTGATTTGTTCGATTATTTGCAGTAATATCTTAATAACAGAGCAAAAAGATAAAGATGGACCACCGCATTACTTATTAGTGCCAAAATTAAACGTTTGAGACCATAATGACTCATGACAAAAATGTACTTGCTTAGTATTTTCAGATAGAAATCTAATGTATCTTTATAGGAAAAGGCTTCTTGGAGCAGGACGAATGGTTTTCGAGCAGCGGCATTACAACTCATCAGCCTCACTGAACAGCCCCAGTCACTGCCCACTGGTGGAAATTTTTCCACACAACTTCATCTGCTCTCAGCACAGCAGACTGCCATCTGGTGGTCATAATTGGTATTACTCTAAAAATCTCCAACAATACATATTGTCCCTTTAAAGCATGTGAAATCTTTAAAGCAGACATATTGTGCACTTATTTATTATATAAATAATATTATATAATTATATAATTATCATTAGTAGTAGTAGTAGTATTAGTAGTAGTAGTAGTAGTAGTAGTAGTATAGTATAAAATATTATTATAATTGTATTTCAGACTCACAAAATTGATCCAGAGAAATAGAAAAAAAGGGAGATAGAATGTGTATTAAAAATAAAAAATAATCAAGGAATCAAATTCAGAATACTTTAAATCCCACACTATGGATTGTATGTACAAAGGATGTTAATCCAGTTTTTCTGTAATCTATTACAACTCAGCAGTGGACTTTCTTTTTTACATAAGAGGGTTAATAATTTTGACCTCACCCATATAGGCTGAACAGATACAATATACATGTCACTGCTACACCTTGAAAGCATCATTTAATGATTAAAACAATAATTTAGACACATATAAGAGGTAGGAAAATGAATTTAAGGTTTCACATTTGAATATGTATGTCCACAAATGAGTAGAATCATAGCATGTCATAGTTCTGTCATCAAACATAAGCCATTCTAGTGCACTGTAATTAAATTGTTGAATTACAAATTAAATCCAGGGTAACGCTGTACTTCTTCTCTGCCTGTATTAATAAATTCATGATGCTCTTTGCATATCAGGAACTATAAAAATGGAACTGACCAATGAATGCTGGGGAAACGTGAACATTTCTGTGGGAGGAGACTCTGGAGGGGTGTGTGCAGAGTCCTGGACTGATCAGCAATCTAAGATGCTTTGTAAAGCCCGAGGGTGTGGAGAACAAATCCTAAAGCCGACCAATGTGAAGAAAGACTTTCCAGTGAAGTTCAAGAGTGTGCACATGGCAAAGACGAACGGCAACTTGTCCCAGAGCAACTTTGTGAAAAATAATGGAACGTGTGAATCGGCCTATGTGGTGTGTTCAGGTAACAATGCAACCCACATTCCAAAAAACATCAGCCAAGTGTAGAAATGCAAATTGGACAAGATTGCAGTGCTATTAACTTTGACTTTGCCTTTATAAACACAACAGCCATTCCTCAATTTTGGATTTCCTACACAATTATCAGCATATGCCAACAAAGCACAGCCAGGGCCAATTTTACTGAAAATGAGTTAAAATCTTTCAGAACAATAATTTGAAACAGCTGATGTTAAAAAGTGATGTTTAATATGATTTGGTACAACCCCAATCCCAGTGCAGTTGGGACATTGTGTAAAATGTAAATTAAAACAGAATGCAATGATTTGCAAATCTCATAAACCCATATTTATTCCCAGTAGAACATAAACAACTACTTTTCTGCCCTTTTGTTGCCCCAGTTCCAACTGTTTTGAGATGTGCTGCTGCCATCAAATGCAAAATTGGCTAATATTTTCCATGAGATGGCAGAAGATTTCAACATCTGATATGTTCTATTGGAATAAAATATACAGTAGGTTTATGAGATTTGGAAATCATTGCATTCTGTTTTAATTTATGTTTTACACAGCGTCCCAACTGCACTGGATTTGGGGATGTACAAAAGTAGCATCAAAGAAGACGGTCAGCAAAGATGGATCGCCATTTTTTTCATTATGAGATATTTATTCACATACTAATTAGTAGATACAGTAACACTGACTTGAATTGAATTGAGTTGAAAGAACTTTATTCATGAAGACAACATATCCAAAGTCATCAATGATACAGTATATTTCTGTTTTTTGAAAAATGCATGTTAATTTTATATTTGATGTCATCATCACATTTCAGAAATGTTGAGCCAGGGTCATGTTTACCACACTGTTGTGTCATCTTTTCTTTTAACAACACTGTAGGCATGTTTCCACCTCAGGATCTTTGGGGTAATTTTACAGGGCCGTTGGTGTGTGTCTCCACTGCAGGAACCGGCCTGATTAGGATTTAGCTGCTCATCACTCTGGGGTCTCTTTGACTGTCTTATGAAATGTAAAATATGACATTTTCAATAGGTGACAAGTCAGGACTGCAGTCATTGTCTACTTGACAGCATATCTTGTTCCAAATCCTGTTTCTGCTCTTCAGCATTAATGCTGTCTTCTCAAATGTGAAGGTTACCTCAGCCATGTGCACTATTGCACCCCCATACCATCACAGATATTGGCTATTGAACTGAGTGCTAACAAACCAAATGGTCCCTCTCCTCTTCAACCCATAGAATACAGCATCCATGACTTACAAAGAGTTTCAAATGTTGGCCAGTAAGGCCACAGGACAGTTTTCCACTTTCCTTGTCCACTCAATTCATCTTAAATGAGCTCTGTTCGGCGGCAGTGTTTCTGGATCTGGTTTATATGCTATTTCCTCTTTGCGTGGCAGAGTTTCACATTTCCATTTGTGGATGCAGTAATGAATTGTGTTAACAGACTATGGTTTTTAGGAATGCTCCTGAGCCCGTGCAGTGATGTAAACTACTCACTCATCTCTTTTTAATGCTGCACCATCTGAGGCCCCAAGATCATGGTCACCCAGTGTTGGTCTTGACCTTTCCCTTGTGTTTTCTGAATTTTTTGACTGTATTGTAAAGTGGAGAAAGTATAATCCATATATTCTTTGTAATTTTAGGCCAAAAAACATTGTATTTAAATTATTACAATTTGGCAGCACCATCTTTAATTCAGAATGACCTCTGGGATGTTATTTTATACCGAGTCATCTTACTAACCCGTTGTCTTTTTGACCTAATTAACAGTCAGATACATGTTTCGTAGGCATTTCACTACTTTACCAGGTACTTTTATTTCCTATTTATTCATACATACTGTACTTTAATTAGAGGCTCAACGTTTTTGGGACCAAGGCTGAAATACTCCCACGAGGAGTATCCATATTTTACTATAATAACATTAACATTATGTTTGCTTTTGTGCTGTAAAGTCTTTATCACTAACTCAGTGTTATTTATTCAACACAGGCAGTCTCAAGCCAGGATTTAATTCAAAAGACTACTGTTCAGGGAAAGTGGAGCTGTTGTATGAAGACAAGTGGCGTCCATTTTGCAAAGACGCTCTTAAAGACAACAAAACACGAAACATTATGTGTAAAGAGCTGAACTGTGGCCATGCTGTAAATTCCACTGACTGCATGAAAAGCAGTAGTGACACCATATCACAAATGGACTGTAAAACCGATGCCTTAACAGAATGTGTGGCCACTCCAGGCAAAACCCCCTGCTCTCATCACAGTCTGCAGTGCTCCAGTATGTGTGGTTTTCTTCTATTTCTTCTTCATTTCTCCTGTCATGCCCATTGATGAATAATGGTACTACACACGAAAAAACTGAATAAAATTAAGAAAGTGAATGAAAATGAGCAGAACAAGTGAGAAAATAAGGAAATATGCACAAAAATATCAAGAAAGTGATTTAAGATTAGCAAAATAAGCAATAGATGAGAAAAAATGCTTAGAAATATCAAAAGAAATGAACAAAGGTGAGAAAAACAAGCAAGAGAGTAATCAAAAGTTAACAGAAAATGAACAAAAGTGTGCAAAAAAAGCAAGAACATGTGCAAAAATTAATGAAATATCAGCAAACTAACAAAGATGAGCCAAACAAACAACAAAATGAGGAAAAATGAACAAAATTACTCAAAAAAATGATCAAAATAAACAAAAGTAGCAAAATTGAGGAAAAGTAATCATACAGTTTCTAACAATGAGGCTAATCAACAACATATCAGGAAAATGAATAAAAATTAGCCAAAAAAGCAAGAAAATATGGCAAGAAATTAAATATGAGCAAAATAAGGAACAAAAATCACCAAAATTGAACTAAAAAAATAAAGGTAATAAGGAAAAATTGCCAAGATAAACAACAAAATTAGCAAAGACGAACAAAATATCAGGAAAGTAATGAAAAATGAGTTTAAAACAGAGCCATATTAACCAAACTGAAGAAAAATAATCAAAATGAAGAAATTTTTGCAAAATAAACAAAAATTGAGTAGCAATACCAAAATGTTTCTAGGTGAATCAAAATTATCAACATAAACAAAACAGTCAGTAAAGTAACTCCATCAATTTTAACCAGTTCAGTTAATGCACTTTGCCTTTGCAGTGCCGTACACCTACGTACGTATTCTAGTTCTCTGCATTTTCTCTCACCTGTCGCTGTTTCATCTCTCAGATTGGAGGAAGATGGCTCTGGCAGCAGGAGGAGCATGTAGTGGAGTCGTGGTCATTTACGCCGGAGGAGTTGACAAAGCTCCTGTTTCCTCCGATGGCTGGGCAGACAAAGAAGGTGAACAGCTTTGTCGAGATCTGCAATGTGGAAACTTGAAGTCATCTAACAGGATGACAAGGCGGATTATTACAATGAATGATTTCTGGAAGGGAAGCTTCAACTGCACGGGTGTAAAGAACCCAAAAAACATCTGGGACTGTGAGCAGAAGGTTGCACCCAAAGTGGAAAAGCTGCTCTATATCGAATGTACAGGTACACAGTCTAATGTTGGATACTGGCAGACGCTTACTCTGCCTGTAGCTACGTACTCACTAACACCTACATTTTTAGTACACAACTAAAACACATTACAAATTCCACATTAATGCATTTTAAAATATCATTCAGTCATTCTCAAGCAGATTTGGTCTGGTTCCATATTGATCCCATGGCTGTGGCCTTTGCAGCAAAGAAATCTAATCTTGTACTGTGTCTGTATTTGCATCCTTTCCTCCTTGCAGGGGAGCCCACTGTGCAGATGTCCCACAGATGTCATGGTGAAGTGACAGTCGATGGCCTACAAGTCTGTAACACTTACTGGAAAAACGATTATTCAAAGTTAGTTTGTCAAGAACATAGTTGTGGTAATGCCATTGCTGTTGATATTAGTAAATCACCAGCCAAAATAAAAGCAAAAGAGAAGAACTACCTCCACATCCTCTGTGAGAATCACCATTACAAACTGGGCCAGTGTGAGAGAATCAGGGGACCATGTGAAGGACACCTGGTCACTGTGTACTGTACCAGTAAGTACCGACATTTATGGATGTTCAAATGTTTCGTTAAGTTTAGTTTATTAAGTTTATTTGGCAGGAACCATGTACAAAAGGAGCATTTGTCACTCAAGGACCCTATACTTTGCATCAGATTATAACAATTATGTCCAGCTGTAGTTCCAGGCACAAACATTTAAAACAGAGAAAAATAAATAAATAAAATAAGTATACATTTGCATACTTGCAAAGTGCAGTAGTGCAATGGTTACATAGTTAATAATAATAATAATAATAATAATAAATTTTGTTTATAATGCACTTCATATCAAGTGAACAATCTCAAAGTGTTACAGAGTTGCAGGAGTAGCAGAGAATAAGCATAGTATTCACCTTTTACCATAGTTTTCTCCAAATCCATCATTTGGCTCTAGGTACAGGTTCAGTGTGTTCAAATCCATTCAATTCAGTTGTATTTGTATAGTGCCAATCATAATCCCCTCATAAAAGTCTCTAGACGCTTCACAATTCAAGGCCGAAACGTCAAGGCTTTACAGAGAGCAAACCCAACAGAACCACTGGGAGCAAGCAAGAAAACTGCCTTTAATGGTAGCAAGAAACATCCAGCAGAACCAACGGCAGGTCTGCAAGTGTACCTAATAAAGTGGCCAGTCTGTGTAATTTTAGGATGTTTCTGTCCGCAAGGTTTTGTTGTGTTTCTTCTCTTTTTGTAGTTTTACAACGTTGGCCTTAATTTGTGAAGGGGACCAGAGGTGGGTAGTACTCAAGTACATTTACTCCTTCGCATGTACTTGAGAAGTTTTTTTTTTTGTCAAATACATGTACTTTTGAGAGTTGTTTTGCAGAATACGTTTTACTCAGTTACATTTGTTATGAAAAAATGTACTTCTACTCAGCTGTACTTGGCCACAGCTGAGTAGGAGTAAAAAAAAAAAAAGCTTGAGATGATCAAATAAAATAATTAAAAATTAACAAGATATTGAAGTAAACTTAAAAAATGGATACTAAGCAAAAATATACACAGAAATTTACAAAGTGAAAAAAGTAAGCAAAAACTGCAAAAAAAAGAAACCAAAAACGGAACAAAATTGCAAAATGAGCATAAAATTAACAAAATAAGCAGAAAAAATGAACAAAACTGAACGAAATAGTCAATTGGATCATAAAATATAAAATACACGACAAGATAAATTAACAAAGTTAGCAGGAGAGTAAGCAAAAATGGAGGCAATAATTAAATTAACAAAGATTAACAATAAAATAAAGAAATTGAGCAGAAAAGAGCAAAACAAAAGTGACATAATGAGCTGAAGTGAGCAAAACAATTAAATAAGTAAACAAAAATGAACAAAATAAACAAAAACTACATGAAAAATGAGCAAAAATGAACAAGACAATCAACAGCATTAATAATTTAGTTTAAAAAATGAAGAAAATAAATAACCGAATAACAGGATACAGCAAAAATCAACCAAATAAGCATCAAAATGAACCAAAATAATCAAAATAATAACCTAAATACCTGTTTGAAGACATTATATTATGACGTAATAAATTCCACATTATGAAGTTACTCACTACTTGAATAGTTTTATATGAGATACTTTCTTACTCTTACTCAAGTACTTAGAGTACGTCTGCTTCTACTTGAGTCACTGTAACTACAAAGTAACAATACTCTTACTTGGGTACTGTTGTTGTGTACTCTACACACCACTGGAGGGGACATATTTATGTATTATGATCCACACTGTACAAATAATACAAAGTGGCAATTAGTCTTTCTTGTTTCTGTCAAGAAAACATCAGTTTCACGACCACGGAAAGATGTGGAGGAGAACTTGAAGTCAAATTTGGAGACGACTGGGGCGAAAAAGTTTGTCCCAGTACAAAACTGTCCAAGGAAAATAAAGAACGCATCTGTGAACAGCTTGGTTGTGACGAGCCGATCGCCGAGCCGGAGAAAACCCACAAAGGGAAAAAGGCTGAAAACGTGAAACCTGAGGTTTTACATTTTTGTTCATTCTCAGCAAAATCTCTCTCCTTTAACCATTTCATGTAAAAATTCTTCAAAGAGAACATGGTAGTGACAAATTTAGCTTCATGGTACTTTTAAATAATCCTTAAAAGAATGTCACATATTTTAAGTAGGGTAGTGGTTAAAAATGGTCAAATTATATCCATCAGGGCATGTCAGTTTAGTGAAATGTTTTCGTAATTACTCGTTATTATTCAATAAGAATAATACATATCTAAAATTATGAAAAATAAAAGCATGCAGTTTGAAAGTTTTGGTTTTTGTTGTTTTTGTTCATTTTTAAAGCATTTTCATGACTGGTTTACTTTTGTTCATTTTCCTCTTTTTTGTATCTAATTTGGTTTATGAATTTTGTTATTTTTTTCTTCTTCATTTGTTCTTTACTCCACAAGTTCTTGATTGTTTTGCTAATCTTGTTTATTTTTATTCTTTTTTTTTCTTAATTTTTCTCCTTTTTGCATCCAATTTCACTTTTTTTATTTTTGATTGTTTCCTTCATTTCTCTTCTGATTTGGTTCACTTTTTCTTCATTTTTGATTGTTTGTTTTTTCATTTTTCTTCCAGTTATGTTCTTTATTGTTTTGTTCATTTTTCTTTTGATTATGTCTGCATTTTTGATTGTTTTGTTCATTCTCCCTCTAATTTTCTACATTTTTTTCTTCATTTTTCAATTGTTTTGTTTATGTTTCTTCTGATCATGTCTACATTTTTTATTGTTTTGTTCACTTTTCTTCTGATTTTGTTCACTTTTTCTTGCCTCACTATTTTGTACTGTTTGCGTTTGGTGTTTCTTCTTTTTCCTGATTATTTGTTCATTTCAAGTCAAAATACTTATATTACATTTTGCTTTACTTTTTAATTGATTTTTTAAATTACCATGCATTTAACCTTGTCACCTTGTTCCTGCCCAGTGTAGTGAACATCATCCGTTAAAGGGTTAATTAGACACATATTCACTTAATTGCACAGCGTGTTGTTTTCATAGTGCATACAGTCGTCAGCATGGATTTGTAGAACAATTTAAATTCACATTCTTATTTTGCTATTTTAATTTATACATGTTCATTTTATTTATTTCTACAGTATATTCATGACAGTACTTTGTAAATCTATACGAGACATGGCTTGTAGGTTCTTTGCTTCTCTTTGTTTTGTCCATTGCAGGGTTCCTTTTTGTTCATTTTTTTCTTCCTTTTTGTCCATTTCTGATCATTTCCTTTCTTTGTTTTATTCATCTTCTAAAATCTACTGATCATTTTTGTTCATCATATTGTTATTTTTCACAGATTCTTTTATTCATTACGGTATGTTTGTCTTGAGGATCTAGTGCTTATTTTGCTCATTTTTGATGTAATGCTATGAACTCCATTGGCATTCAAGTCATAATGGACGAAGTTCATTCTTAATTCTTATGTGACTTATTACCTATTAGATAAAGAGTAAAATACATAGAAGTGTTAAATTTGGTTTAATATACAGTAAAATTTAAATTGTTATGTCCGTTTATAATTTTGAAGTGTTCAGTGCTCAGAATGTCCAGGAGGCTCCAAAGATGCCTGACTAAAAATGCTTTTCTGATGGCGCCGCTGCATTGTTACCTGTATTACTCTGTATTAGAGCATTTTCTACACACGTATTGAACTTGACACGTTTGTTTTTCTTGTCTAAGTTGGACATAACTCTGAGCTGCAACAAAGGCGAGACAGACCCTCGATACTGTATCACCAGAAAGTCCTGTGGGAAAAAAAACCCAGCTGAGATCTACTGTTTTGGTAAAATGAGCATTATTAGTATTCATTTTCGTGACTGAATTAGGACAGCACACATTAATCAACATATCAGCTTTGCACATCAATGTAAATATGCCTGAATTAGCACAATAGCGAAATTTCATCTACAGTCCTGAGGCAGAAATCATTCAGTTGTTTTGCACGTTACTGCAGTTTACTTTATTAATCCCTTAGTTAAGATATGGGACTACAAGTCGTTACTTGGATTTAATCAGACAATTCACTTTGTGACCCTTAGGGGGTGTCGCCACACAATCCATACACAGAAATACAATTTGTTCAATACACTGCTACTTTGTGTCACTTATTTATGAACATGCACAAGAACACTACTTCCTGCCGCTTATATTTCAACATAAAATATTCAAAAGATTTCATATTAAAAGTCCAGTGGTCTATACTGGCGCACTAGCTAGCATCACAGGCGACCCTAGCCACGATGGAGCTTAGGTACCCACAGGGTGGCTGCATTTCAGATTCCTTCAACTAAGAAGCAGTGAAACAGTATGGAACAATTTACACATAATGACTCTGATCAGATTGAATTCATTAACCGTTAAATTACTATTAATAATCCTGTGTTTCCTTCAGTATCTCATACTATTGACAACATCAGATGATGTCAGTCAAGATGGCAGCTCCCTGTGACAAAGTGAAATAAAATCACTTATACTGCAATGTCATATCTCAGCTAAGGAACTAATAGAATAAGCCAGACTAGCATTATTTATTGATTCACGTCCTCTTTAACTTAACAACTGTTTAACCAAACTAGTTAATGTTGCTGTGTTTTAATCCAGGGTACCAGCTCCCGAAACCTCCCAAAATTGACGATCGTGTGAACATCCTACCTATTCTGCTGGGAGTGGGACTGTTTTTGATTCTGCTCATCATCATCTTTGTGCTTGTGCGAGTGTGCACCATCAAGAAAACTAAAAAACTAAAGGGCCTCCCGCGTGAGTAATTGATGTCCTCGTTTTTTCTAGTTTTTAAACAGGTGAAGTACTATAATTATTATTAACAATTATTGATGAATAATTCCAATTCCAAGTTGAGCCAAAAAGCCAAAACATTAATATAATAACTCACAAAATGAAGAAAAATAAACAAAATAATAAGAAAATTGAACAAAAATTGAAAAAAAATTAACAAAATAAAAAAGCAAAATGAATAAAAAATAACAAATAATTAGGAAAATTAATAACAATGGACAAAATAATCCATAAAATGGAAAAAATGAACAAGATAAAAACAAGATGAAGAAAGTAAGAAGCAAAATAAGGAAACATGAACAAAATAATGAGGAGATTGAACAAACATGAAGAAAATAATGAAAATGAGAAGAAAACTCAAGAAACAAAGAAGCAACATGGCACAAAATACTTATCAGACTGAATAAAAATGGTCAAAATAACAACCAAAATGAGAAAAAATAGGAAGCAGTACAAGTAAAAATGAACCAAATCATCAAGAAAATGGGCAAAAATATATGAAATAGAAAACAAAATGAAACGAAAATGGACAAAATAAGAAGTCTAATGAAGACAAATTTTTACAAAAGAAGAACATGAAAGAAGGCCAAATGAAAATCAAAATGAATAATGACAATGTAATCAAGAAAAATGACCCAAAAAATCCATAAAATAATCATGAAACCGAAAAAAAAACAGGAAGAAAAAGGAATGAACAATGAAAATAGAATCAAGAAACTGCAGAAAAAAAAAAAAAACAAATCAAGAAAATGAATTAAAAAGTCAGAAATTTCACAGAATGCACTGGCAAAAGACATAATGTAGTATTGCCATTTCACCACAAGAGGGCATTGTTTCTGCACAGACCTGGTAGAGCAGAGGATTTCATGCAGTGACATCGAAAATTGTGACAAACTCAACTTAATGTTGTTGGAAAATCTTAAAATGCACGAAGAGAGAGAAAGAAACAGGTGTGTATTTCAGAATATACAAAAATAATACTTGCACAAGCAAAAATGTGACAATAAAATGATACAAAAAGTAGCAAAATAATCAAGAACATGTACAAAAAAAAATGCCAAATGAATAGAAAGAGTGAGGGGGGGGGATTAAATACTCCTCAAAAACAAAAAAATAAGAGGAACTAACCAAAGATGAATAAAAAATAGGAAGAGATGAGAGGGATGAGAAAATTATTAAAATAATCCACACTATGAACAAAAATGACTCAAAAATGAGCATAATCCAGATCATAAAAAATGAACAAGAACGACATAGTCAAAAAATGAACAAAATATGCACAAGAAAAGAAAACAATCCAGAAAATGAACAAAAATTGAAACATCTAAATTTAAAAAATGAAAAAAATAGTGTAAACAATTAACCAAACTGAACAAATTAACCCAGAAAATGAATACAAATACACAAAAAAGAAGAAAATAATCAAGAACATGAACAAAATATCCACAAATTAAACAATCTAGACAAACAAGTGAACAAAAAAATCAACAAATGTAAAATAATATACAAAATTAACCAAAAAATGAATACTGTACAAAAGAAAGAAAACAATCAAGAACATTAATAAAATAATCACTTGTGTCAACAAAAATGACCCAAAAATTAGCAAAATAATCCATACAATAAAAACAAATAATCAATAAAATGAACAAAAAATACTAACATAAATTAAACAAAAAACAACAACTCGTACTGAACAATACTGCTAACATTGTACAAACAAGGAATAATAAGATCCTGAAAATGACTATAGTAATCCACAATATGCACAAAAATGTAGAAAAGAATCAATGAATGCAGGCAATGACATTAACATGACAAACATTAACAACATAATCCAATGAACAAAACTGAGAATGATTAAAAAGGAATGAAAAATCAACAACATGAGTAAAAATAATTGACAAAATAATCAAAAATTAACTAAAATCACCCAGACAATTCACAAAAGAGCAAAATAATACACACGCTTCACAAAAAAATTAAAAGGAACAAATAAATCTAGAAAATGAATAAAATAATTCACAAAATAAACAAAAAATTACCAAAATCATCCACATAATTAACAAAAAAAGAAATAAACACAATAAATAAAAAATGAACAAAAATGTCAAAAAATGAATTGATGATTTGCAAAATGGACAAAAGTTATTTTTTTTTTAAATGACCAAAATAATCAAGGAAACAATCAAAATAGAACAGAAAATAAAGCACAATTAAGTCGCTGCTTCTGTGTTTTGGTTGGTGTGTCTTGTGCGACTGCCTTAAACTGTGTTTCTCTATGTAACAGTAAATGTTTGATGGTATTTTGATGCAGCGGAATTTGTGCAGAGAAAGGCAGAGGAGTTTGAAAGTGGGGTATTTGAGGAAATACACAGCAAACAAATGGAAGATTTGACAAAGAGTGGTAAGATTTAAAACACAATCCTTCATTGATTTTATTTCCTCCTTAGATGTTGGATGAAATATTTAAACTGGATCTCAGAAATATAGCTTTTACCAAGAAAGTGCATTTTACATGTACGTACGTACTAGTCAGAGTCTGTTTTTGATTAGTTTTGGGTTTTTTTTTCATGAATTTCAGGATTGCATGGTCCAAGATTCAGATCTAAGGCTGAGGTTATTGCAGAGAACGATGCGAGGAGTACTTCCTCTTATGATGATGTTGATGAGGTGTCAGAGACTCAGCCCCTGACCAGCCAAAATGCCACCGCTGGTGAACCAGAAGACAACATCCAAGACGGCAGGCTGGAAGGAAACCCAACAGCAGGTGACATTTTTACTCAATTCAGTTCAATTTCTTTCAGTTTAATTCTATTCTATTCAATTCATGGAAGAGTCACTAACAACACATTTTCACTCAGTTCAATTCAATTCAATTTTGTTCCGTCCAATTTAATACAATTCACTTTAGTTCAATTCAGTTCAGTTCAACTAAATTTAATTCACTTCAATAGAATTCAATTTATTTCAGTTCAACCCAATCTAATTCAATTCTGTTCAGTCTAGTTAGATTCAACTCAACTCAATTCAATTTGATTCAACTAGGTTTAATTCAGTTCAATTCAATTTATTTCAGTTCAGTTATTTCTAGACGACAAGCTGGAACAAAACCTGAAGACAGATGACCATCAACTTCGAATTATAGAAGAGTCACCAGCAACACATTTTTACTCAATTCAATTCAATACAGCTCAATTTGATTCACAGCTAAAATTGATGCTAGGTGTATCCTGGACATCAAAAGAAGATGACAAGGTGTCATGACCAAGTAGCAGCATGTGATGACTTTGGGTTGAGAAACAGATTGACTGGTAATGCTGCGAGCATATGAGAGTGGCACTTTCTAATCTAGCACGACCCAGCAGCTGTGTTCTTTCTCAGCAGAAGAGGTGACCTATGAGGTAGACGACCCCCAGGAGAATTATGACGACATCGAGGCTGCTCCGGAAGCCACACAGACTACAGCTGAAGTCCACCACAGCCCCAGAACCACCCCTGAACACAGCACAGCGCCACCTCCAGACCTGGTGGAGGGTGATGATGACTATTTAGTGCCGGGTGAAGATGGGTGAGAAAAACTGGACTACATAAGTAAACTTTGATCCAGTCCTCAGCAGCAGATTAAACAAAATACAAAAATGGCTTGTTCAGCCTAGTGAAGTCTATTTTTTTAATGATTTGTACATTTACTAAAACATAAAAAGTCTGCATGTATTGTACACCAGTAATCTATAAAAGATTTGGGGAAAAAAAGTCCCAGAATTATATTTTGAAGGCACAGAAAAATGTGATTATAAACCTTTTATCTGTGTACATTCAGGTAATTGTACATTGTTTTTTTAAGTAGCCTAATGTATTATAAGCCATAAAGTGTTGGCTCTTTGTGAATCTTAGTGAAATATCAAATGTGTAAAGTTGGAAGCGAAGTGAGTTTTTCTTTAAATTTGTCTCAATTTATAAGAATGTATAGTTTAGATTAGATTTTAATTTTAGTCTCTTTTTCTAAAATGTGCTCTTGTTGATGATGTAATGATTTAACCATTTAACTGACACAATTGTAATACACCTTTTTTAGAACTGTTTTTCATATACAATTAAGGACAAAATTGTTAGCCCCCTGTGAAAATCTTTGTATATCCTTCTTTGTGTCCATCATCAATCCTTCTTAGATATGAAGTCATTTCTTTTGGTTTCGCCATGAAGCTTTTGAAGATGCCTCAGATTCTTTCTGAAGTGAATATTGGACAAATGTTCAGTTTTAACTTCAGTTCACACACTTAGTCACTACTCGGTGACAGTGATGGTTGGTGTTATGCTTGGAAAAAAAGTCAGTTCTTCTGGGGTTGATAATATTAACCCTGGTCATTTTTGTTTTCCTAAAATAATTCTGTTTTTGTTGGCATATAAAAATAACTTACTGCGTCTAAATGAAAGTAGCATGCTTTGAAATGCTCTGTTAAAAATCTGACACTGTTGTTGTAACCAGTAACTGACAAGAATCTAAAAAAAAAAAAAAACATTTTTATAGGGGGCCTAATAATTTTGACCTCAATTGCAGTTGTGATGAATTTGTGACAAAAACATATACATGAAAAGGAATGTACAAAAAATACTGTAAGATTATGATTGTTGTTGTATTTTTGACGGGTTGCTAGTCTTGTAGCAGTTCGTCAGTCTGCTAGCGATGTGTAAATAGCTAATTAAAGTTTTTTGTACCGCTAGTTATTCTTATTGTGTTACACATCAGTTGTATTACATGTTATACAAACTGTACGTTTGTATACTTTGGAAAACAGAACTTACTACTTTTGTTGCTGTTTGGTGAGAATGCTAACGCTCTGTAAAGCCTCATCCGGCAGGTGGTTAGCCTAGCTTAGCATGAAATATGCTACATTTTAAAATCAGCTAGCTTGGCAGCAGCACCGTAGTAACGGTACACACTAACATGCTCATTAATAGTCAGTGGTCAATACAATGTCTTAATAAATAAAAATAGTTTTTAGCTTGAGGACAGGACTGCAGTAACATGTTATAGCCGCTAGCTATGACTTCATTTACAGCATGAACATGTAAAAAAAAAAATCATCTCAGTAATATGCAGATGAAGCAAATTTATCTATTCTTTTTGACTTGTAAATAAAGTTCTTAAATATCAATACAAGTACATTTTTATTTTATTCATTGCCTTATTTATCTGTAGGCAGTTAAGAATTAAAAACTGCTTCTTTGAAGCAATAATCACTCCTTTTTGAATGTGAAATCCATGTCTGCTTATAGCACCTCTATGTAGAAGCAACATTAAATTCATTATGAAGATGATGTGCTTACTATGTGTTAACAAGTTAATAGCACCTCTGAGATTCTGAAAATGGCTCAGATGTTGAGTATCAAACTGTATGTTTTATGTCATATATAGTTTGATACACAGCACAATAAGCCGTTTTCTACAGACGTCACTGGGAGACTTACAGTATACAGTGGTCCCTCACTAATCGCTAATTTTGGCGGGTTATTTTTAGAACGTAACCCCCGCGATGGATGAGGGACCACTGTACAAGATTGACTACTTAAGGGTCAAATTTTTAAACATAAATTTTGTGTTTTTAATGTTTCTCTTTGGTTAGTTCAAATTTTGATTTTGTTCTGCTTTTGCCACACAAATACACCATTGAGAGAAATTGAAAACAGACTTTGTGAAAATTCAGGCTTTCATTTCTTTTTCCATTATAGAACAGGTCAGGAGGCTCTGAAAATAATGTTAAACTATCCGTGCTCTCATTCTATGATGAAAA
>JAQQAE010006052.1:0-17029 GCA_029823295.1 Pseudamia nigra
CCAATCAGGATGCAGAACACAATGCGTGGGTTCTCCTTTAGCCAATCAGGACACAGAACACAATGCGCGTTCATACGTTGTATAAAAAATACATGAAAATGGCACTAAAAAAAATCCGCGAAACAGCGAGGCCACAAAAGGTGAACTGCGATATAGTGAGGGACCACTATACTGTACTGCGATATATTTTCATACAGATCATTATTTACAGTGAAACATAACATGTTCTTGTAGCTTGACACATTCAAGCAAGCTAATAAACACATGGGGCAAAAGTGAGACAAACACCATCCCCTAATATGAACAATTTGATTTATATAGACGATTGACTGAGCTTTTCTTTTTAAAAACATGGCACTTTCATAAACATGAGCTAGCAGCCGATAGGAAACTGTTTCCATGTTGAGAAGCGCCATAGTTATGTAACCATGCATTATACTACATTAATGTTCACATGTAACATACTGCACAGCATACTGCTGCTGAAACAGCAGTAGCCATGTTGCGGTAGCATGTGCAGCATTTAGCAAATAGCAGGTAGCAAGTAGCAGGGCATTTTGAGCATAGTCATTGTGTGTTTCCACATCCACTACTGGTCAGAAGTTTGGACCCACCTTCTTTTTCTTTCTTTTATCACATAATACATGTGGAATTACAGTATGTACGTAGGAAACAAAAAAGACTCACAAAATGCTTTATATTTTAGATTGTCCAAAGTAGCTGCATTTAGCTTTGATGACAGCTTTGCACGCTTATGGCATTCTCAAGTCATACAGAACAATGTCATACAGAGCATGTATTACCTTGTCAAGAGGTAATACATGCTGTTTCTTACCTTCTTCATGTGGTTTGCACCATCAGTTGTCTTGTGCAGGAAAAGGGTGTTTACATAGTCAGTACGACTATTAGTGCTACTACAAGTACTGTACAAATCTGTATTATGGCAAGAAACACTATCTTGTCTGTTCTGTAAACAGACAAGATTCAATCATCACTTTAGCGAGTTAAGGTCAGTCAATCAGAAAAATGTCAAGAAGCTGTAAAGAGGAGCTGTAAATTGTCAGTTTTTGAGAATGGTCATTCTGATAAACTTTCTAGCTCATTCTTCCTTTCCTAGGCCACTTCTTGTGAGAGCCAGTTTCATCACAGCGTTTGTTCTGGGTCGTTAAATATTTTTTTTACTACATAAAGTAATTGATGTGTTTTCTTTCACAGTGGATGCCTTCAGTACTTATCTGCAGTGTTGAAATTAATCAAAATAAGCTCAGTTATGTCTTTTTATTCAGGAACACATTCAACTTTAAGTTTGTGGTTATTAATAGATAAATTAGAAGCATAGAACAGTTTTCCCTCAGTAGTCTCATAAATAGTCTTGAAGGTAAATAAGGAAGATGTACATTAATTATGACCGAAATATGCTCTGCTCAGTCTAGGTCTTTATTCTGTCTTTGTAATGACTATTAAACACCCAATATGCTACCAGTGTGTGCTAATAAGAAATTGGTTAATGTTGGAAAGTGCTAGTGAGATTCTTTAAACCCATAAAGGAACAGTTCATCCTCCAGTTTATTGTAAATATTCAAAAGCAACATTTATGGTTTTCACTGGACCAGAAGGAGGTGAAAAATTGTAAAATGAAGACACTGACAAACAAATGCAGTGGATTAGAATGTACAGTATTAGCCTCTGATGTGGGGAAGTAGGAGACTAAAGCTGCGTGAAATGAATAATATTCAAGTATAGCGTATCAGATTTGTACAGTACTGGAGTAAAAGTACACACATTATACCATTTCAGTAAAGGATCTGAGTGGTTCTTTTATAAAATATTTGGACTTGCATACATTAAAAGCAGTCATAACACTCATTATAACCCACTTCCTTCCAGCAGCTGATGTTTTGAAGTGAATTTTCCGCACTGCCACATTGAATTTAGTCAGGTCTGACCTGTGCTAAGCCCTCAGTCGAAACTGTCATTTGGTGTATGTTCAGAAAAAATAAAAAATCTCTTCTGTAACACGGATCACCCGTTCTGTCACCGTATCCAGGGGGAGCGTTGCCACCTCCACAAGATCAAAGCACCGTGCAAATCCACCATACTGTGTAGTGAGGAATTGTAAAAGGGGTGGGGGTTGGAGGGGTTGGACCTGAATCACCTGTGCAGGGGCCGAGCACAGCTGCACCACCCACCAGCTGGAGCCCATGGACCACAGACAGGATTAGAGGCTTTAGCTGCAAAGGTCCCTCATCATCCCTGCACCTGAACATCATACAACAACAGCCCCTGCAAACACAAACGCCACTTTATGATCACTTAATAACTCACTTCATGCACACGCACACCCTCTGTAAATCTGCTCATATAGCCTCTATTGTCTCAGATAAATGGGACAACCGTGCAGTCTGGGACTCCCAGCCCATGAATCTGGTCTGGAGGCATTTTCTCTCCTTGTCACCCCCCCGTCCCCCGCCCCTCCAGATATGTATCACAGCTTTATGAAGCTGCTCCTGGTTCTGTATTCGAGCTTCTTGCCTGCCAGGTAAACTCTTCTCTGCCGCTGCGATATGGGAGTTTGGGTCTGACTGACTGAAACAACATCACCTTGTTTATCCTGTAAATAATTCACCCCTCCCGGGCAACAGAAACAAAATCAAGGTTGTGTGTTTAACAAGGGAGACGAGGCAAAAGAAGAAAAAAAAATCAGGTGTTTCCTTTTTAGATAAACTTGGCGCCTGGAGACAGCGACACATCCCTGATTTCTATGCAGCGCGAAGATGCTGCAGTGAGATGTGTTAGGTGGAGGTGTGTGTGTTGAGGGTGGAGATGGTGGGGGTTTATTTTGTGTGCTCACTGAACTTGCCCTTTGATAGCTCTCTGAAGAGGGTGCAGAGATACTGTCGGGGACATTCTTGTCGTGTTTAACATCAGAACCTATGGAGTGTGTCGGTGCGTCATCCAGTTTGATGCTTATCATCGGGGGCTGTTCTTGGGAGCTGTCACCTACCCCCACCCACCACTGCTGCCGCCTCCGCCCCACTGTGTACACACACACAAGTATACATGTGTACAGAGACATGTGAGCATTTGTTTTGTCTAACATTACTCCCCTGAGGTAAAGTGCCAGTGTCACCTGTAGCATCCATGTTTTTAAACTTGCACAATGACACATACTATCTAGTTTTTTCGAGTAAACATGGTTCTCTTGTTAAAGGACTCAATGTGCTTTTGTAAACTTAAGTTTGGAGATATGATGTACCCACATAAAGAAACAAAGACAGCCAAATACAATCCAAAAACACAACTAGCTAAGGAGCTAGTGAATCTAGACCTTTCACAAATTAGACATTTTAGTTTGATGTGTTTTTGTGATTAACAATTTTTATGGCCTTTTCTGTTTATTTTATGCCATTATTAAAGAATGGACCATTCAGTAATATACATAACATCTTTATGAACAACAACAATTACTGACATTTAATTTTTGGATCTGAAAAGTAACAATTATATTTGATATTTTTAGCTTTGTTTACAGAGCTGCACAGAAAAAATAAAGTGTCAGGTACCAGTCAAAAAATGCACCATGGCAGTATCACAAGACTATCAACTTGATTTAATTAAGTTTATAGTAATTCTTTATTTTCAAACAGCACTGTAAAGTACTCTCTTAGTTCATGTTGGACTACGGCAGTTTCTAAAACATGTGTGTTTGCTGTAAAGCCATGGTGATGACCTTAAAATTAGTTTAGATCATGTTCAGCTGTTGTTGGCTGCAGATGTCTGCTCAGTAACACCTGGAACAAACTGGTTACCTCACCTGTGTGTGGTGGTTGTGGCAGGTTGCCACAGCCTATAAATAAAGAAAAACAGTGTTCTTTATTTGGATAAAATGTTGTTTTGCAATTAAATCCATGAAGTTAAATTCCAATAGCTGCTCATCATGGTGCAGTTGAACAACTAATAAGGTTTAACGGCTGGAGATAAACAGCCCTTATCTTCAGCACACGAGTTGCCTTTCTCTACTCGTGTGCTTTGAAATCGTAACCAAAGAAAGTGGCTGACAAGATGATGTCATTAAAATAGCCACAGGCAAACCTGAAAATGGTGATGAAATGGAATGTTTCTGTTACTTGCATCCAGCTATTTTATACAGGTGAATGGAAACTGTTTTAGCCATTATGTAAAATGAGCATAGCCACCTGAAATACTAGGAATTTTTATGTAGTAACTGTGTCAGATATAAATGAAACATCTAAAAACATAGTGTTGGCTGTTACATTGACATGACAAAACAACAAAATTAATCTATAACTATAGGAAACGAAGACATAATGAATTAATGTTCTTTGTCTGCACTCTTTTATTTGAATGGGAGTTTGGGTTTGCAAGGTTTTAATGTCAGTGTCATTGATTCTACGTATCAGCTCAGTCCCTCATCGACACTAGTTGATGGTCTATGTTACAAAAAAAAGAAAAGAAATGAATAAAAAAGATTGTTTTGATTTTGTGGCAACTTTCCAGAGTTGTAAAATCCTGTCTCAGAGAATTATAAACCATATGCTGTGAGAAGCCTTCAAATTTATGGATCTGTTTCTCAAACTGGATTTCCTCAATTTTATTTCAGCAAAGCCCTTTGCGTTGTTTTACGCCGAGCTGATATGTGTTGGAGTGACTGCTGACTGCCTAAAATAAGCAAAACAAGTAAAAATGGAGCAGAACAGGAAGCTGCTGTCAAACTGCTGCCACCGGACTGATGAAAATGTGGAGCTAATCAGCTCAAGATCCACCACTCAGTATATCTTTATACACACAAATATCCTCACACTGACAGAGCCTACACTCAGAGACAAAAAACAACGAAATACAGAGACAGAATGTTGGAATACAACCAGGACTATAACAAAAAAGTTTTAGTTTGTCATGATCTGGTTTTCAGGGGAATTGTACAGATTGTGTCAATAAATAAACAACATTTCTGTCCAAATGTTTCTGCTCCACTGATAATCAGTTTAAATGAGCCAAGTACCAGTGTAATACAGTATTTTACAAAGCGTCATGGGTCGTTGATAGAATTGTTTTTTTTTACTAAGCTAATGAACCTATTTTAAGTTCCAGTGTGTACAATTTAGCAATTTAAAATATAATCACCTAAAAATAAGAACTGCTCACCTTAGGATGAGATGTTTATACTATATGTACAAAAAGTCACTATGTCTCTACAATACATCACATCGGCCATCTTTTTTAAATTTTATTTTATAGCAGGTAACGTCCATTGTGAAGGCGCATGATAATCTGCAGAAATCAACTGAGTGTATTTTTAAAGGCTGATGTAGTTACAGTAGTTTGGAGCACAAGAAACACAATGGCTTATTATGTCTGAGCTTTCACTTTTTCACGTTTTTGGTGGCTGCTGTAGCGAAACAGAACCTTTAAAGCTGCAGCAGCCAAAATGTGGGGAAAAGAAGAATTTGAAAAAAACATGCCTTTTTCCTGAGCTCTTCCTTCTACGTGCAAATTAAAATACTAAATATAAAGGTAGATGACCTAGTGCTGTTTCACATCTCTGTGGAAGCACACTTTACCAAGCTTAAGTGTTAAGCCATGCAGTGGAGTCACTTATCAAATCTCTCTACCTGTCTGTAAACACATGTGAAGAGGCAGTGTGCATTAAGGGGTAGATTTTCCATAGTCTGAAAACTTAAATTTTAATGATGAAATTTTTGATTGGTGATGCCAAAAACAGCATCTTTTAAGCCTGTATATACTTATTATTTTAAATCTGTCCTGTCTGAAATTACAAAGTAACATTTGCAGTACATTTCAGTCGAACATGTAGTAAGAAATTCCATGTTGACTTATCCAACATTGCATTATCTGGCAGGTCATTGTCATTCTGGAAAAGACCACTCCCATCAGGTTTTTCCTTTCATTTGTCTCCTTCAATTTTTCAGTTATCACAGCTTCTTGTCATCATATTTGTTTCTATATGTTTTTCATGAGCTTGATGCTGCTTGAAAGTGTGAAACAACCATAAAAAGTGTAGTCTTAAGCAGTTATAACACATGCTGGCATGTCAGTGAGCAGCAAGCCAAACTCTGATCAGAGACAACAACTGAAGCTGATATTGGGCTGGATTCCCATCAGGCTACATGCTATGCCTCCCCTTTGAGTGTTGGTTGTGTAGAAGAGACTGTGGTTGACTGATCTGAAAGGAAATTACTGAAGTGAGAGAGCTTATCCATGCCTTTGACTGATAATCAGCTCATTATCGTGTTGATCATTTACAGTCCTGCTGCTCGGCCGCTCTCTATTCTTTTCGCTGTGTCACTGAAGCAGAGCATTAAGGCTTTTAATGGTTTGGCAGGGAGCCCGCAGTCGTGAAGCAGAGTTAAAACAACCGTCATGCTAGTCCTGGCTAGTCTCTAGTCTCACCAACCCCACTTATCAACCCTCCCGGGGATGAGAAAAAATTAAAGAAAAACAACAACAGCGATGACAACAACATATGCATCCCCAAAGCAAGCCGTGCCCTAACACCCCAACATGGCTAACTGTGCATGAAATTGAGCTGATTGGAGTTATTGACCAGAAGGCTGCAGCCCCTGAGAGGACAGGGCGGAGGGTGAGGTGGGGGGCGGTGTTACCTGATTGAGTGAAAAATCCTCGGCCGGTTGCTTTGATGCCTGGCACTTTACAGGAAAGAGTGATTTAATGGAAGCTGCCAGACCTCATCAATGTCAGCGCTTGTGGCGAGGGCCCTTCGCTCTGCCGTGCTTTATATAAAAGCGCTTGCCATGACAGCTCCTGATGGACAGATGTTTGCTAGTTGTTTTAACTGCACCGTAAAAAGAAATGCGGATACATCAGCCCTCCACCCCTGCTTCTAAAAGACAGGCTGTGTGGTGCAGAGGGAGTATAGTACTGAAATTTTTATTAATTTTTATTTCTGTCTAGACTCTCAGTTTTTGATTTCAGTTTGGGCTTGAATGCATAAGTAGTTTAGTCAAATAGGGCCCCATCAGTAATTCACATTCTTACATTGACAGGGCAGGCACGTTTAGAACTGACAGGTAGAGCATCTTTAAGAATGATTCAACTGCTCACTACAGCCACATTTCCTCATTTCTTTCAGTGTTTTGCTACTTTGTACTGGTTTGAAGCACCTGCTTCATAAAAGAAAGTGGATTTGGAGTGTATTCTTGAAGAAGCCAAAGTTCCAATCAAGTCTGCATAAACAGTTTCAGTGTTATTTTGGGAATCTGACTAGCTCTAGTTTAGTTTTATTTACTTTTGAGGTATTATGAGGAAAAACCTTAATGTGTAGCAACTAAAACAATTGTCTGAAAGAATTCCTGACATCTACTATAATTTACAAAACCATTGTTAATTAAAAGTCTCATATCATGTTGATTCTACAAAATTTGCTTTGGTTCTTGAATTACTTGTTTTTAGAAGGGATGAAAACTTGGTGCTGTGTAGCAAATTAGCAACATTTAGACTCGTGCCAAGCAGAACCATAATAATCAATCATAATAAACCATAAGAATCATAATAAACAATCAAGAATCATCAATGGAGGCTGTTATACAAAGCAAAAAGCATCATGATATGGCAGCATGTTACCCCAATCAGCTTGAGTTTTGACACCTCCAGTCCTGACATGTTTTGTTTTTTATAACAGTGGACCAGTGTACACGTGAACATGTGGAATTTTAAGTTATTAGGAGTAATGTTTTTGACTTTTGCCCACAGCAGTATTCAGTCTTTGCCTAGAATGTAAGCCATTTTCATCATTCACACATCAAACCCTTTGTTCTTTTGCATCTACTGTGTTCCATAGGTGTTCATTGATACTTTCAGATTGGTTCATACTGATACACAGGCCTTTTACTTCCTCATCTTTATTCTTGATCCTTCTGATGATGGCAAAATGGCTCAAACTGAAGGGAAAAATTAAAATTGTGCTGATTTTGCTTGAAATTCTATTAGAGGTTGACTGATTATCGGCCGGGCCGATTATCGGTGCCGATATTTGGAATTTTGATGCACAGTATATCGGTATCGATGTTTGTTTTTAATCCGACCGGCCAATATCAAGAAATCAATTAAAAACTGTTTTATTTCAGCTCAGAGGCTGCTGCCCCTCTCTCTCTCTTTCCTGCCACTTTTGTCTCCATTATTGTTCCGCCCGCGGCGTCGTCTGATTGGTTAAGCAAGCCACGGTATGCCACAGTATGCATAAGTGGCAGAGACACTGAAGCGGAAACTGTCCTCTTACACACACACGACGGAGAGGAAAAGTTTTGTCGTGTGGTTCTCCACATGAGAAAACACATGTGTTTGAGCTTTCCGGAGAGCAAACACGTGTCGAAGGTAAACGCAAAAACTCTCCTGAAACTGTAATAAACATCCCACTGCTCTGTATCTCACAACTACTTCTGACTTACAGTGTGCAGCAGAATAATGTATGAGCGGCAGCTTTGCTAAGATAGTAGCACCTCCTGACATGTCTGTGAATTACTTGAAACAGTGCTGTTGGTGATATTGATGTGGAAACAGTCCGTGATTGTAGAAGCCTGTGTGTGTGATTGTGAGAGAGTAAGAAATTCAATTTAGTCTTGTTTTGTTGCAGGGAAGTATGCTGACATGAAGGCTGACTAGTTTTTAGCATAACATTAGCTCACTGCTCTTGTTCTCAGCAGACTATGTATTATCAATGAGGAGAATGTATGTAATGTGGAGAATAGGGTGTGTTTGCGTGAAAGTCACATGAAAAACTCTACAGCTCATGACTACTACAATAACTTCTGAGTCTAGGATCTATGCGCTTCTGGAGCTATTTATTTTCTATTTACGTATGTACAGTAGTTAAATAAACATGCTATAGGCATTTAACTTTGTTTAAGTGTTTGTATTATTCAACATTTGTACGCCAATTTTTACACTTTTACTGCAAATGAATATCGGCTCCAAATATCTGTTGTCGGCCTCCTTAACTACCAATAATTGGTATCCGTATTGGTCCTGAAAAACACATATTGGGTTAATCTATCTTGTTTTAGCTCTTGTTTCATTACTCATTAGTTTCATCTAAGTTTTCGTACCTTTTACAGTGCTTGTTTTTATTTTATTCATGAAATAAGTTTACCAGCGCTACTTTTAGTTTTTTCTAGTTTTTGTTAACTGTAGTTACCCTGGTATGGAGTGGCCGAGGCGTCTGCAGGCCACCCCTTGCCCTCTGCTATTTTAGGCCTCTATAAATAGCCCTATTGAATTTTTGCCGGGGTTGATAAGGCTATAATTAATGTGACCATCATTAGGCATGGACAAATTCTCCTCAAGAGGACTCTGTGGGTGAGGCGAAGCGAGGAAACTTGTCTTCTGTCCTCGTTTTAAGGAGCAGAGTGGAAACAGGACTGACGGCCAACCAGCTACTCGGTGATGTGCATGAGGTGCCGCTTTGTTGTCGAGCTGCAGGATAACCCACACTGTCATCTATCAACTCCCCGCAAAAAGGCCCACTGTGCAGCGTCTTCAGTAGATCTGAATTGCATTCGAATTGCATCATTAATAGAGCAGAAATGATTCCCAGCAACTCCGGGAGAATACATTGACCCCTGAGGGAGACTAGAAACAAGACAATGTTTTTACAGGAGGAATATCTAACTAGAGGTCCCATTACCACTTCATCAATATACAGCAGCAAGTGAGAGGAAAGGCAGGAGGAGGGAGAGGGGAAAAATAAGAGGGAATGTAATGGCTTATAGTGCTAATGGCAGTCTGAGCGCTCAAGTCCCAAACATTCAGCCGCCTCATCTCATCTGGGCTGTGTAATTGCCCTCCTGGAAGCTGCCACGCAAAGCGGCAACCTCCGTAGTGAAGACTGGCAGCTGCTGGATGTTGAGAAACAGGACTGGGTCAACTCCCAGAGAAGGGCTGCTTGAAACCAGGAGATGTCATAATTAATAGCTTTCCAAATAATGCACATAAGGAGGAGTAGGTGAGATGATTTGGGTATATTCAAGCCCTACAGACACACCAAGAGGAAGTGCTTATTTAAGATGAATGATACCGGTCTCTGGAAAGAGAAGATGTGAATGAAGTTATGCTGTTTAGCCTAGCATATAGCCTGTTGACAATATTGGCAGGAATCTGGATGGGTGGATGGATGGATGGGATTACACAATTAAACAAGTATTTAAGTCAGTAGGTAAGGATTAAAAACACAATTGCTTAACATTAGAATAGTCCATGGACCATTATTAGCTGTGTACTGTCATACTAATTAAATTAATCAGCAATTTGTATAGTGTCAGATTCACACCAGAGCAGCTGCTTAAGGTGACTTAAATACATTACATGCATTTTAAAACTGTGTAATATAATTTTCAATCTTATTCTACATTAAGATTGAGAGGTTGGTAAGTAATCCCCTTTGGCAGTTGAAATCCAATCTGAGTTAAATTTTAATTGGGGACTGTCATTCTTGCATTTAATTTTCACCATAAACAACAAGTAGAAACAAAAAGATGGTAACTGCTGTGAATCTACTACTCGAGCATATTGCAGTTTTGATTATATTTAGATTAATGTATTATTATCAACACAGAATGGATAAATATCTGGCTGTTATGATCTGTTTTATATTGTCAGAACATATTCAATATGCAAAACTGCATTCAATATTTTGTATTGTAATAGAATGTTGTAGTATTCTGTTTTTGTCACGAACAGATGTGTCAAAGAGCATGTTAATGTGTATTTGTCAATGTGGAGCTAATTTTATATTTACTACAGTCAGCAAACAGTTGGCAATAGCAGAATCTGTGAACTTGTTTACAGGAATACAGGAGGTTCAGAAAGGGCTAAGTTTGTCAAATTAACTGAAACAGTGTTACACTAATCAGCAAATGCACTAACATTAGCTAGTGCCAAACATTGTTCTTTATTTGTTTAAGAATTCTAAATTATCTTTGCATTTTCAGTTGTTTTCTCTGCTCTTTACTGTAACATGGAAGGCCGTAGCATGATGACTGAATTTGTCCTTTGGAGTTGGAAATTTTAGAGAAACAATGCTCACAAAACCACTGCATATGGGACAGAGTGTCACAGTTCTCACTAGACCAAAAAACAGAGGACAGCAGGTAAGGTTGGTAAGGTTCATTACAATGGTGAGGTAAGTACGACTTTAGCTTTACAGGCAGGCAGGCAGGCAATTGGACCAAGGAGCAGGTAATAGGAGAAGGCACCTGAACACAGGAGGAGGTAAGTGCAATAATCAATATCAAATACTGAGCCACTGGTCACTAACAGGTAGTTGAGTAACAACGAACTGGTGAGGAGCAGCAGAAGAACCAGGCTTATATACTGCTGCTGATGAAGGTGGAATAGGATACAGGTGTTCCATCTTCCATAGGAGGTCTGGTCCTGCCCACACACGCCCTGGAAAGGAGGAGCCAGCTGCACTCAGGGAGGGGAATACACACAAGACAGGGGAGAAGTCCAAGACCAGGACTGGATCCTGACACAGAGGTGCAGTCTACGATGTTGGCAGTCAAGCTAGTAGCCAATTGCTTGTGGCAGACTGATATAAATGATTAAACAGCTGACCTGACAATCAATACAGCTTACAACCTCACAGTTTTCAAGCTAGTATGTATGGAATTATGTAGTAAATAACACCAAAGTGTCAAACAACCCAGACATTGTTTTATATTTTACATGGTAAGCAGCCGCATTTAGCCTTGATAACAGCTTTGCACAGTCATGTCATTTTCTCATTATATTTGCAAGGTAGAATGTTTTTCTAGCTCAGATGTGCCTTGTCAAAGTTAATTTGGGTGATTTCTTACCTTCATAATGTTAGTTTTACTGTAATTTATCTTGTCCAGAGGAAGGATGGGTACAAAATCAATAGCCTTATTACTACATGTGGATGTGTGCATTACTACAACTAATGCACACATCCACATTATGACAACAAACATTAATTAAGTAAAGGTAATGAATTCAGAATGTGTCCCCAAGTTCAGTTGACAAAACCATTATACATGTTGATGAAACTGGCTCTAATGAGACCCATCTCAGAAAAGGAAAACCAAGAACTACCTCTGCTCCAGAGGATACTGTATATTTATTAGTATCATCAGCCCCAGAAAGCACCTATTTACAGTACCTCGGATGGCATTTAGTGGTTTTGGACTACTTTGAACAATCTAACATATAATACATGTTTTTGTTTTGCTTTTTTTTGTTTACTAAATAATTCCATATGTGTGTCTTTCACAGTTTGAATGTCTTCATTATAAATGTTGCGTGAAGGAGAAATTGTGTCCAAACATTTGACTGAAGTCGCTTCTGCTGTAGTGGAGAGGTAGTGGAGCAGGAGCATAAAGTTACAGAAAGTGGTAACAATCAAGTGAAGAAGTACCTCACAGGTCACAATACTTGAGTAAATGTACTCATATAAGCATCACCTTTATTGGGTAGATGATGTTGCCTTTATACAGACCCACATTAGCACCTCCCATCTGTCTCCAGTTTTTATGCTAAGCTACGGTAACAGCTGCTCGCTGTGGCTCCACATCTGATCCGAGAGCAGTTTCAATCTTCATTTGTGTGTTTAAACTGCTCCTTTAAATTATTGTGTACTTATCACCACTTTGCCTTTAGCATTTGTGCCTGCTTTTCGGGGATATTTTTCTCACTTGTTTGTGTAATGTTCCCCCCACTACCTAGAGATATGTCACTGTGGTGTATCATGGGAAATTATTAATCTTTGGGGACCAACGTTCTCCCTAGTTAAATAAATATACATGTGCTGCTGTGCGAAATACAAGCTCACAGCACCTTCAGAAAAATCTGTTATTTCAGCTCCTCTCTGCCTCTTTTCTTTCTCCTCCTCTTCGTCTCTCTAACATGCCGCCTGGGGGCAAATCTCACTCTGTCTCATCTGCTGCTTAATTTCACTGGAGCGGCCCTCAGTAATGAAGCGCCTTGATGTACATTTGCCAATTTCTGCCTCTGCCACTGCGGCATAATTGGGATGTGACTAAGCATGAATACCCAGCGCAGGGTTGGTTGACCTCTCGGCGACCCCGCGAATAACGCTTTTGTCATAATGGAGGTATTATCTCACATAATCTGGGAATGGAGAGGGATTGTCTGCAGGGTGCCAGGGATGGAAATGAATTGATCTAACTCCCTGCTCTCTTGCACCACAGAGAAGATAAAAGAAAAAAAAAACTGCAAGATTTTTTTTTTTAATAATGAAGACATTTTGTTCTTATCTATCACTGCTTTGTGTTTATTGGTGTAGGAAAGCAGCTCCTGGCAAAGGCAGGGGTGGGTTTTTTAGCAAGGGGAGGCAGTGTGTGTGTATATATGTGGCTTTTTCCCGGCGTGGGTGCACTGTGTACTCATGTACATGTTAGTGTGTCTGTTAATGACCCTGTAAAATGACAAGCTGAGCTGGCAGTGAGAGTACAGCCGACGGACAGAGGAAGAGAGGAGGTGGAGGAGGCAGGACAGTCGAGCTGGGGGGATGTAAGGTCAGTGGCTGCACTGTGATTCACCATGCTGTCATCAGAGGGACAGGGGCCCCTGAGTGGCCCTCTCTATTCCCACCTGAGAGGCCTGCAAATGGAGGGGCCGCGCTGTCATTATTTACAGCCCGCAGCTCCTAACCTTGGATTGGGAGCTCATCACGGCGGAGGGAAAATCAGATTGGACTTGACGTGTACCCGAGCCAGTGACCTTGATAAGTGTGAGGTGCCTGCAGCAAGAGGTTAGGGAAGAAGAAGAGCTTTTGCTGTAGATTTGCGCGTGCACATGTGTACTTGTTTGTGTATTTCAGCCAGGTGGGGAGGGAGGGGGAGGGTGAGGCTGAATGACTGAACCATGACTCAATATGACATGCTGTAGGCCTGCTCGCAGCCACACATGCAGAACTCATATGTGGCTGTATCGCTGGTCATTTCACCAAATCGTGAAGTGAAACAATAAATCCACAGAACACGAAGAATAGTTTTCGTAAGGCTGCAGTGCAAGTGAAACAAAACCTCTGTTTTTGTTACATTGTAGTAGCGTGCATTTGATAATAACAATAGTTTAGTTTATTTAACAGGGCCCATGCACAAAAACATTAATGTCATCACAGTGAAGATGCCATTGTATCAGATTTAGCCACTAGCTAATTTCCATCTGCAGTCCTCGGGTAGGTGGACACAATGCAAAACAAATGCAATCAACATACTAACTACAAAATACAAGCTACATTTCTAAAAGTAAAACACAGTTACCTGAAATCACCATTGCCTAAATCAGGGGCAACCTTTAGAATGTACAGAGCCATTTTTAGACAGAAACAAAAAATACATATATTGAGAGCCATAAAAATTATTTAAACTTTTTACGTGCCACATGATGATCATGTGATGTACAATGTAGCTGGCATTTGATTAAACGGTATTCTAACTTTATTCATTTAAAAAAAAAAATTTGTTTAAATTTGTGCATTAATTTGTTCATTTTTATTCTTTTTGTTGATCCTTCTCATTTTTTTGTACATTTAATGGATTATTATTTGGTCATTTTTGATTACTTTTGTTAATTTTGCAGATTATTGCGTTAACTTTTTGTTCATCTTTGTTTATTAATTTTATTCATTCATTTTATTCATTTTTGTGAAAATGTTTTTGTTATTTTAGTCAATTATTGTTAATGTTGTGGCATATTTTGTTTCATTTTTAGTTTGTGTTTATTTACTTGACTATTTGGTCCATTTATTAATTCATTGTCATCAAGTTAATTTGGTATATTAAGCCTTTTTTATTTTGCTTCAGTTTCCTCATTATTTTGTTTATGCTGTGGATTGTTTTGTTCATTTTTGTCCTAGTTTGTATTCATTATATTGCTTACTTTTGTTTATTTTACTGGTTTTAGTCATTTACTTGATTGTTTTGTTAATTATGTAGATTCTGTTTTTTTCTTATTTTCTGTTTCTTGTCTAGGTCATTTTTTTCATTTTGTTGTTGCTTATTTTGTTCCTTTTTTGTTCATTCGTCCATTATGATAATGCTTCCATCATTGGAAGCCACTGTGGAGGGGCTAAAGAGGGGCTTTCTTTAACCTTTATCTAACCAGGAAAGAGAGACCGGGATCAGGATTATCCCGGTCAGGATCAGGATTATCAGGATTGTAAACATCTATTCAACAAGCATCAAGTAGAACTGAAGAAGCGACTTGGATGAGGAGCACACAAGAAAACATATCAGTCCAGGAGCTGAGGAACAAACCAGCCAGATAACAGTAACCTGGATGAATGTTCACAGACAGTGCATCAAATAATAGTTAAAAACATGAAAGCAAGTATAATCTGCAGTGTTCAACAGAAGGACCAATAAACAGTATGCCAATCAGTTGAAGCATCTGCATCTAGATGTTTCTTCCTAAAGCGATTTTAACATCTGAGTGCATTTTCTGTCTTGTATATGCACATTACAGTTATATCCTTTGTACAAACCTGGTAATTTGTTTGCAGATGATGTTTACTTGTGTGTAAATGGTTATCTTGCATGTGTAATATCAACATAAGCAACACCTATACTTAATAAATCTACATGAATGAATGAATGAATGAAACTTTATTTATAGAGCACTTTACAACAACAACAAAGCTGACCAAAGTGCTGTACACTCAGATTACAGAATTTACTCCCGCCATGAACATCAAACTCAAAACAACCTATCAAAAATATGAAACTGTCATCCAAACCTTTTTTCTAAAGTTTTAGTTTGGATCGTACATTTGGTTTTTATTTTATCAGTTAGTATTTTCCCTCAACGTCAGTAGTTCTAGCTGAGAAACTCTTATTTGTCATCAGTCATTATACCAAAGTTCTGCTGTTGCTGGGTTAGGTTAGGGCGAAAACTGTCATACTAGCACCAAAATAAGTGGTCAAAATGGTTCTCCTGTCTTATTCTACCTTACAGTCTCACTCCCAGGTAGTATTTTTGTGTGAATAAATTAGGAAACTATTTCAGTTAGCATTCTTCTCCTTCACTAGAGAAAAACTACCTCCATGCTTGGCATAAAAAAACACAATGGCTGCTTGGTTCTTTGGTCTTTTTCAACAGGAATTTGACCAATTTCACAGGGTTTCACTCCAACAAGTTCTCCTACTGCACTCATATTCAGAATAAGGCTTGTAACAGTCGCTGACTCCTTGTGCAATAAACTATAAGAACATCAGCTTTTGTCAAGCTTGTCCTTTGCTTCTCAGCTGTCTGCATTATAAAATATACTGAAACCTGCAAAAAGGAAAAAGACAATTATTATGGCCGCCAATACATTGGCAGAGCATTAGCTCTGGCAAATATCCACCTCAATATTGGCAAATACTTTTGTGCTGTATAAAGGGTGTGTTATTTGTTTACATGCCACAAAAGTGGGAATAAATAATGACAAAAACACATGCAAACAGAAAATAACATGCTTTTGGCCAAATTGTTGTCTGAAACATCAGGATTAACCTAGAGTTTCACAAAGGATACATCCCAATCAGATATACAGTCATTTTGTGTCATCACTGAATAGCTTAATGTTATATTTAAACATCTTTGTCACCGCAAATTAAAACAGTTTTGGTTATTTTAAAAGAGAAAGCTGTGTACTGTATTTATAAGTGTTTTCTCCCCGATTGAAACTGAAAATCGCAGATTAAAAATGACAATTCCTTTTGCAGTTGAGTTTTGGTGTAAATGGTAATTTGTATGAAATTCTGAATATTGTCATATTATTGTACAATTGTCAATTTTATTAGCGTAAGATTCTCAATGCAAATGAGATATGGTTGATTTTTGCACTGAACTTTTTACTATTAATAATCTTAAGGTCATTAACACTCCACAGTTCAAAGTTCACATTTTGACTGTTAGTAGTTATTTGGTAGCAAATGTACAGTGGGGACAATAATTATTGGGAAATGTAAAAATGTGCAAGTTCACCCATTTAAAAAGATAAGAGAGG
>JAQQAE010006053.1:0-17028 GCA_029823295.1 Pseudamia nigra
GGATTGGCCTCCACAGAGTCCAGACCTTAACCCCTTTGAGAATCTTTGGGATGTGCTGGAGAAGGCTTTGCACAGCGGTCAGACTCTACCATCATCAGTGCAAGATCTTGGTTAAAAATGAATGCAACACTGGATGGAAATAAAACTTGTGACATTGCAGAACCTTATCGAAACAATGCCACAGTGAATGCGTGCTGTAATCAAAGCTAAAGGCGTCCAACGAAACACTGTATTGGAGTGTATGACCTTTTTTTTGGTGGTGACTTTTTTTTGGCCAGGCAGTGTATCTCAGAAGTCATTACCTAACAATTACCGAAGATAGTTAAGGCACATTGAAGACTCATTACCAAACAGAAATGGTGTATAAGAAAATATTTGCTGAGGTTCATGTTTTTGCAAGAACACCTGAAACACAGCAAGGAATCAAAAATAAATGATCGAACAAGTACCGTACATTATACATGGACATTATGGTCAGACTGTGTCCTCATGTTCAAGAACATGCTGTGCTTTTACATGCATGCCAAGTTGTTAATTAAATTAATGTCTGCCAAAATCAGTCAAAAATATCTGCAATGATGTAGGGACAATCCCCCCCACATCTTGCAGATTGTGTGCGTATACTGTGTGGTGGTGGTGGGGATTCCTCCTTTGCTCTGTTCATCAAGGGCAGGAGCAGACTGTGCTATCCTTCCACTCATTAGCTCCCTCTCTATATTTACTACTATATATCAGCCACTGCAGAGAAGGGTGTGTTTGTTGTTTCTTCGTGTGTTTGCAGAGTCACTTACAGGTAAAGGAGGATTTCATTGTGAGTCACAAGTCTGTCATATTTTATGAAGAAAATGCACATGAAGCAGCTTGTGCATCAACAGTGAAAACACTGTGTCTTTACAGCTGTTAGTAGTGGCAGTTTTTTCAATTTTATGACAGTAGGTGGAATCTCACACAGTGCTTTAAGTGATATGCGCAAAAAACACTCCTCCCTCATTCCTTATTCCTCTTAGCTCCTTTGTGCCAATTCTAATTCCCAGAAATCAGCCTGGACTTGTTCGGGAGCCTCAGCATCTTCACCCTTACTGTACGTCATTTCATCTTCTAGTGGTCAGCGGGGTACAGGCACATAACAAAATCAACAACTGAGACTGAAATCAACCCCAGGAAATGACAAAAATCTGTCCTTATATATATATATGCATACACCATCTATGGTTGGCGCTGATTTTAATAGAGTAAATAAGTTCAGTCTCCAAACACTTTGGTTCTGCTCCTGAAATATTTACGGCAAAACATCTCTTGAAATGATACACCCTTGTACCCACACACACTGTAACATGGAGGTAGTCCCACCAGGGTGTGTTGATTGTGAATCATTAACAGCATCCATTCACTATGTTTCTTTATGGTGCCTGGGTACATCAGCCACCACCACCCACATTTAAAAATAAACCCACTGTGGCAGATCAATAACCTTTCAAACAATGTGCTGATAATGAGGTTTAGAGTGGTGATTTAGTGAAGCATACCTGTTTGACCAAGCTGTTCTGCAGTATTTCTGTAAAGAGAGATTGGGATTAGACTAACACAGAGCTGATATTTAAAGGACACATTAACACAACACTGGAACAAATCACGGCAAGAATGGAAAGTGAGGATGGACATTTGACCTTCTGCTATAAGGAAGAATTCTCCTTTAATGGATAAAAGGTGAATTTACTTTTGAGAAGGTAAAAGTGAAGTTATACCATATTTAACTATATAGTTAACAAAATAATCCAAAAATGAACACCAATATCTTTCTTTATTTTTAGCCTAATGTCACAAACATCTACTGGTTAAACAGAAAACCATGAATTAAAACAGTTTTTTTTTGTGCTGGACTCAGGTTCATCCAAGGTTGTAGGTTTCATTTAAACATGGGAGGGGTATTTTTTGTCAGGCATCTTGGGATCCTCTTGGGGAAAAAAACAAACAGATACAGATTAAGACAGTGAACAAAATATACACAAAATGAACACAAATAAATAGCATAAGCAGTGCAATAAACAAAAGTGAACAAAACAGAAAGAGAATAAAACAATGAAAAAGGAACAAAAAGTCCTCCAAACTAACAAAGTGATCAACAAAACTGAAAAAATGAACAAAACATTCCGCAAAATAAACAAAAGTGAACCATAGTGAAAAAATAATACAAAAATGAATGCAAACATATAATTATTTATGCCAGACACGGTTTTTAACTTCACTACTACTGGTTGAACAGAAAACCATGAATTAAAACAGTTTCATTAGTACAACTGAGGAAGATGAATCCCTCACCCTCCTGAAATCGACATGTATTGTGTGTCCCATGATTCTTTGTATGAATTATGTGAGCAACTTCCTGTGTCAAACCAGAACCATCTCACATTGTGTACATCACCAAAACCAAAATGCAAATTTAACATAATTCCTTAAGCCTAAATGTGGTCAAAAATCATCCCGTGTCTGCTCATATTGAACTGCACAGACGGTTCAGCAGCTCTGAACACATTGCTGAGAGATGAAGCTGTGATGACGTGACATTCGAGATGTATTATTTGTCGTCTTTTGTATAATTACATGATTTCAAAGTCTTTTATCTCAGTAGTTTTACATAATCATTCAGGATCAGAAAATACCTGCCTCTCATCACTGACTGTAATGCAATTTTATTCTAAAATTAGGTCCCATGGGTCAAAATCGGAGGGGACAGAACTCTCTATGGTGTTTACACATAAACATTAATTGATATATGAAGGCCCAGAAGTTGACTGACTGACTGCTAGTGAGTTTATGTTGTCAACATTGCAAAATACAGACATTCAGCTCAGTAGTCCAAACACAAAACAAGATAAGATGGTAGGGATCACAGGTCAATCATTATTTTGCAATATTACTCAGAGAATGTAAAGAAAATCCACTGTCCGTAGGTTAAAGTCTGCAATCAATAAAGAGTTAGTTATTCAGTCCACTTAATGTCTCCTCAGGTCAAAGGTAAAGTCATCTGCCCTGGTGGATTTATTTTTGTGAAATTCCTTGAGCTGCAAAGTTCATGCATTGCCTTGTGAAAGTGTGACGTTTTTGCTGTGCATGACAGTGTGTTTTCCTGTCATGCTGTCTGGTGCTGTGAGATGCTGCGATAACCACAGAATCAGACTTATTATCAGGTCATTACAATGATTATACCTTAAACGTCTTGATAAACACCAGTAAATCTGCAGCTTTAGCCCGACTACATCTGTAAATACATATTTACCATAGTATTTGATGTGAACTTATTCACCGCAGTTGTCATTCAACTGCAATAACCACAACAAAAATATCACATGGTACTTTTTACCATGGGGGAAAATGTTACTTAAAATGTAGCTACGTTTTAAATCTTCTATCGTCACTCTCTCTCTTTGCCTCTGTCTGTCTGTATTCAGGTCACTTTGTCTTGCATAACAGCTCATTCATAAGTCAGCGCCACACCTCAGGGGAGGGATGAGGGAAAGACTCCAGACAGCTGTTCAGACATATAGAAGGATTTGCTGCAGTGTGAATAGTTGCATCAGACATGGTACTTACCACAGTAATGCACTTACATTAACTGTCAGATAAAAAAAAAAAACTTTCATCTTTAGAAAGTAAAGCATATTTTCAGAATCTGAAGTGATGTGGTGGAGCATGCTCCAACTTTATGCTTTATGAGTTTTGCAAAGTTTTCCCTGACAAGTAACTTTTTCATGATGTAATAATATTATATAATGGACTAAAAACCTGGACTGGAATTTTCATTCCTGAAAGCAGTAGCATTCACTATGACCCATGGTTCCATTTTGAACATAGGAGATTTGAAGTAATCTGGTAACACAAAACACATGTTAAAGAAAAGGCAAAAAAGACTAGAACAAAGTCATTGCTAGAAGGACGTATGCATACTGAAATGAAGGTACAGTACTATAGCGAGATGCAAGATTTAGAAACAGAATATCCATCTGTGTTATCTGAGTCTGCCCAATACATGCAGCTGATTTGTTTAGCTGAAAATAAGCAATATTGTGATAGCTTTTTAAAATGACTGTGTATAAACAGACTGACTTCTGGTACTACAGAAAATGTGTTCCTGCACTCTGTAGTACCAGAAGTCAGCTAAAATACAGTCACTGTTTACATGGAATTTAAGAATGAATAGTTTATTGTTAGGTTGTGTGTTACCTTAATTTGTGAACTTCAATATATAAGAAAAATTAAATAATTGCAGTCAGAACACATAACACCATGAAATAAACAGTGTTTTTCAAATAAGTGAGGAGTGCCATATTTTGTGGTTTAAAGTTGATTGTTCTTGCAGAATAATAAGTTATGCTGTCTTGTCCAAAACGTTTTTGTTTGTGCACAAATGTAAAACTGAATCATTTCCAGAGCTTAAATAAACCAAGATTTTTATGTGGTCTACCTCTGAGTTAAGAACCACGTACCACTACTAAATTTAAACCTTCATCCTCCATTGCGTGCAACAATAACGCTTTCTGCTGTTTGTTACCTGTGGAAAACTCCTCAAGGACACCCTGTCCGTCAAATGTCTCACCAGGTTACTGCAGCCTAAATAAGGTTCTGATGAAAAGGCCACTTCTTTGAATGTCTTGGACAAGTCGTAAAAGATTTATGGTATTTGTTAAAGCAATAGCTATAATTGTCCTGCTGAACTGGGCAACTTTCAGGTGAGTAGAAGTTTGACTCTGAGTTCTCACCACAATCACACTGTGAGTTTTAACCCTCTTGTTTATGTGAATGACAGCCTGTGTGTCATCACTGTGGGGTTTGTTTCAGAAGACTTTCCCACATTCTGATAATCATACTGTCACAGTCTGCCTTTGTTTATGCCCCTTAAAGCCTAATCTTCATATGATTACAGAGTGTCTGCGTTTTTGTTCTCCCTCAAGGAGACTGAGGCATCATTGTGAGAGTCACCTTTGCCCACAGATACAGTCTCAGTAGTAGTACTTTAAGTATTTTAAAGAGTTGTACGTTTAAAGAGTTTTCAGTTTCCTAGATTTATAGAGCATAAAATTTACATATGACTTCTAATTCAAATAACAAAAACAAACGAGCAAACAAAAAAACAGTTACAACCCCTCCCCCACCCTATTCTCCCTGTGATGCTGATTGTGTTGGGTAATTCCCTCTAAGTAATGTTTACCCATGGTGAGGCTATTTAATGCCCAGCTATCATAATGACAGGCTTTAATATGCACCAACAAGTACCCATTATGTCCCTCAGCGTCACAATCAAACAACCTTTAGATATGTTTGATTCATTTCTCTGAACTATACAGACAGATGGTGACATGTGTTTTCAAGAGACCTCATGAAAAACAATCTTTAAACTGTGTCTGTACAGTCACAAATAGATGAGAGTAACAGTGCACTGAATGAGGAAACTCCCACATCAATACCACAAACTCTGCTGTTACCATCACAAGTAGAGAAGACAGGGACACACTGTAGGTCCATTTGAAGAGATTTTACATCCTTTATATAACAGTGACACCAGTTATTATCAGTCTTTGCAGCCTTGGCCACCTGTCAGGTAGATGAGCTCTGTGTCATTAAAAAACTATAATGCACTCAGACAGGACAGACTCCCACCAAGGCAGCTCAGTTCCTCACTATTGGAAGCATTCTGGATCACCTCATTCATAATGTTGCCAGGATCCAAATCAAACTTTATGGTGCGGTAATACATAAAATGATGTCCTGCATTTGTTTGACATTTTTCTGGGATCTGTCAAAGCTGAAGAATCCTTTTTAAAAATTCCTGGATCTGGAATCTAACCCATGGTTCCTTGTGCCATTTCTGACGTGCTGAAAATTGTATCAAAATCTGTAGAGAACTTTTTAGTTGTGTTGTTAACAAACTGACAAATTAACACAGATGATCACTTAATTACACTGGCAAACATAAAAACTGGTTTGTCAAAGGGAAATAAATGGAGAACTGACTGACTGGTCAAACATATCAAACTCTTGATTGTACTATTATTTCTGTCAGATATTAAAATAATTTAAACTTGGAGTGTAACTTTAAATGAAGATTAAGATATAACAGAAGATGGATGTTGTAAACTAAAATTAATAATATCTGTGTCATAATCTGGACTTTAACTGCTGTTGTCATTTGGCTCATATTTTCTCTGTCTGGCAGGCAGCCATTCCCTCACATGGCTCATGTCTGACGGACAATCATTAAGGTCAGAGAAGAGAATTATAGGTGAGCTAATCAGATCAGGATTTGATACTTGTAATCTGAGTTGGCTGCAAACACTGAGGGGATCACGAGTGAATCAAGAGGCGCGTTAGACAGTGTGTGTTGTGTTTAGTGTGTGGGTGTATATGTGGAACTACAAGTGGATATATAATCTTTATGTGCTCTACGGACTGTGTTTATGTGTTCACATAGATATTGATGTGTAGTTTGAAATCACTGCTTGACCTCTCCTGAGAAAGTGTGGACAGCAAAAGATAGACGTTCAGTCCTGGCTCCTTCACTTGCCCATCTGTCCCTACTTGAGCCCAAAGAAACAAGATCCTTCTATTGCCTTCACACCTCGACTAAAAGGCCACTTTTTAATTGCCATCTGTTGCTATCCAAGGACCTGATGATAAAACATTTTAAGTAGGGTGATGACAGGGCAATTTGTTTTCCCCTACGGCGACTGATGCCATGGAAATGGTAACATGACGAGGCATCTGTTGTTATAATTGGGATCGAGACTCAGTTCAACAGGTTACTTTCTAATTTTAGTCAATGACTGACTTAATATCATATAACATCATTTAAAAAGGCAGGACTCTTGCTCCCACAACCCTGATAGCAGTAATACAACCCTGTAACTTTCGATGCAAACCTCCAAACTGTTCAGAGTACAAATCACTCAAATATATACTCAATATAACGTTTTCATTATCCACATCTTTCCATAAAATATTGAGAAATGTAAATTTGTTAAATTATTTACTCCCTTTATCAAAGAGTCTTCAAACCTGAAGTCAATTTAATCCATCGAATGCGTTTAATCAAATCATTGTAACTTCTGTTCAGTCTTCATAAACACAGAGATGACGCTTTATGACCTAATCTACAGTAACATGATGACCTGCAGTGGTTTAGTATTCTTGTAATCATCAGCCAGTGATATCATGACTTGAGTATTGTGACCTCTATTTTATCATCAATGACAAATTAAACTATTCACACCACTTTCCAAGATTTAAAGTATGGTATATGTGTAACTGGAAATGCACTGGGAGCAAGATGTGGGAGCCTGAAACAGTTTGATTGCTTAATTTCCATGACAGCTCATCAACCACTTCTGCAATCTCAGATTCCTTCCCACTGATTCTAAGTAAGTGTCCCACTGCCTTATAAATGTCCCATATTTTTACACTTAAATATGTATCTGTACTCTTCGTATGTATCTATTAAACACTATTGAATATGAATAAAATATACTGATTTTTTTTCCCCCGGTTTTCAAAGAGCCTCATTTGAAACTCAAGTTAACTCAGAGCAACTAATTATTCCCAAGATGACCTGGGATCCTATTCTGATTCCAGACTCTTGTTATAGTAAAATAACACAAGTTTCATATACGATGTGGCAGTTGCCTGTGGGGGTGGTGCTAATTTTAGCCTGAATATGATTTTTTTTTGTAAAATGTATAATTCTGAAAGGGGGTGGAACAAGTGAATTTAAGTTTGACCCTGATTAATTATGACCTGTGATGTCACATAGACATAGCTCATTCTTACTTTTTTCTGTCCTGTTGTGCAGATTTCTTTGTGTGATTTCTCAAGACTGATAGAACTGAACAAGTTTATATTTTGACAGTTGTATTTTTACACCACAAAGTTTAACCCTCAAAGCCTTAAAAAGTTGAATATTCACAGTATGGGATCTTTAAAGCAGGCAGTCACCTGGTTGTTTTTGCGACAGGGTTGATTAAATCACTCTTTGACTCGCATTGTTTGATCAGTCTTTGTGTCATCTCCTTATCTGAAGTGTTACAACAAGAGGAGTCTCCTTACCCTGCAGGTTAAAGGTGAGATGATGTAAAAGCAGTTGGATAATAATTTGTGTTATAACATGTAGCCTACATATGTGTATTATCTGCCCATTTTTAAACTCCATCAGTGAAGCAGTAATTACATATAATCGTTTACTAGGTCACTGCTAAAAGTTTAATAAAAGGCTGGAACCCCACCTATAAGTAGTTACTGAGGGAAGAGACAACATTAGTTATTCAGGTTAAATGACTTGAACTCAAATAAGCTGCCGTGTGGGAGTGCCATCAGATATGATATCAGAAAAATTTGTTTAGTCAGAAGGAGCAGTGATGAGTGGCACTCGTTCACCCTGAAAAGTATTCATAGAAAAAGCTTATTTGAATACTCTGACTCTGAGTTAAACGCCTCTTTTAAAATAGTTATATATTTGAAAAGTGCTGTTAAGTCTCTGTGTAAATACCAGTTCCATTTTGTACCAGGCTGACAGAAGCAAAAATGACCTCAGGTACAATGTAAGTGCACATTTAAAGGGACATGATGATTTACTTTGATTTCAGCAGCAGAGCATGAAATGACTATGTGCATTGTTTACAGAGAAGGACATGTAATCCTCTATCTTTTTACTGTTAGTGGACTCAGTTTGTAAATCGGCTTCCGGAAAAATCACCTCTCCTTTTTTGGAAATTGGAAGTGAAACTCTGACTAATTGTTTTAATATTTATATATTTATATTTTTTGTTTAAGGCCACTTTTGAAAATGACATGACACATCTTATGGGAGCATCGCTTAATGGATTCACTTCATTCATCACATTGCCAGAAGTTCTATGACTTTATGAACTGAATTTAAGTCCTTGAAAATCCACATTGTACCATATGCTCCCATGTGTTAAAGCTTATATCACTCAACAAACCAGACACATACTATTTATTTGTTTCCCAGTGCCATTCTGTAAAAATCAGCACATATTACCAGTGTGTTTATTATTACTGTTTTGATATTGCCTTAAGCCCCGCCCAGTGATGCTGCCCCAACCAATGAGCTCACTCCTGCCTTAGAGGAGTGACCTGCATATCGAAAACTCCAGCCTGACTGTTCATTGTACTGTGTCAGCAGCCATGCGCAAATGCTTCAGAAGGAGGGCTGTGCTGTGTGGGCTGGGGTCTACATAAGATCTGCACACATAGTCTATGTCACACTCTTTAACTTGCATTCAACTTCGAGACGCGCGGAGATTTTGGAGATACCATAAATCAGGGACAGTCCAGCCAAACCCTCTCTTCATCCTCCTCATAGGACCGGTCACCTCTCACCGCGGACGCAGAGATGCGGCTCTGCTGTTAACTCTTCAAATCACCTCTGTTTTTGCCGGTTGTAGCGGGAGGAGGCAAAGTAAATCCAGGATGAAGCTCAAACCGAACCAGACCAGAACATACGATTGCGAGGGCTTCAAGAAACGAGCGGCGTGTCTGTGCTTCAAGAACGAGCGAGAGGAAGAGGTAGGATACCTGCAATCATACGTTCCAGTGTTCCACATGAACAGAGTACAGCGGCGGAGTGGCCTACTCGTCCCTTTTTACACCCAGTCATTCACACAGCGCAGTGGTGATTGTGAATAAAACGTTCAGTAGTTTAATAATGCTTGTCGGTTTTCGTTTGAGGCTTCTCCATATAAGCGTACGTTTGAGGGAAACACCTGTTTTCAGTGTGATTCAGTGATTTCTGTGTGTGTGTGTGTGTGTGTGTTTCAGTGCTGATGCGCCTTGGTCCAGTTCAGGCTAGTTTGACGAGCACGTAGGGAAACGAGAAAAAATGGGCTGTTGTCAAGTAGCACCACACGGCTACCGTTATGACTGTCAAAATAAAAGCACGACGTATAAGGGTGGCTTAAATATGTACTGGGAAGTGAAGCAGCACTCTTATTTCGACGAGTAGGGTAAATTAAGTTCCTCAGAGCTTGTTGCTAGCTTACAACACGAAGGGGGCGAAGCGGTTTATTGCACGTTTTCTTTAAAATCTCCTGTAACGTCGACTTGAGTTGACTGAGAAGATATACCACAAGTGTGTTATTGGATATGTCTACTAACGAGTCGCCCCCAGCCACACTGAATAATAAACCCGAGTCAGAGTCCACCTTCAGACCTTGCTCATTCATGACTGTGCTGCGTCCCGCCGCCGTGTCCCTTAAAGGGGCCTTCACCTTGTAAACAATGCATTTGACGTGACAGATAGTTGCTGTTCTTGTGCGTCTTTCCTTTTGAACAGTAAAGTAAGAGCCGCTTTGTAGCTTTTAATCATTGTTTTATGGCCAAGGCTTAATGAAAAGCGTGCCAAGCAGTGACACAGCTCAGTGTATTCTCGATTGTTTTGAATTTTCTGTCTTAGTTTGATTTTTAGACACAGTGAGTCACGTCACTGCAAAAATATGTGAACGCAACACACGTCAATGGATAAATACTTTTCAAATAGTACTTGAAACTCTTTGTGTTGTAACATTTACGTGTCTACTATGGTGTAATATTCAGAGAACTCTTATGTTAACTGACTCAGCCTGTTCCACTGTTTTGGTGCATACTACACCATACATGATGGTGGGAAAACCCAAAGTATGGTGCATGCTGGCAATATTGCAGTTTGAATCTGCTTACTCGATTGTCAAGGAAAATGCACATATTCGTTTTGAAATAAGTATTTTTTTAGCTCAAATATACAAACTACCAGATGCAGTATACAGAAACTTACAAATACATTACTTAATGTCACTGAAGCCAAATTATCGGCAGCATATATCAAAGTGATGTTTAATTTTCTTCTACGTCAGATCATCTATTTGTGAAGCCCTAATGATAAGGTCTTCACCTTTTGACCTTTTGGCTTAGTTTTTCCTCTAGGACTAATGCACTCATATTACCGATATCTTAAAAAAATCATAGCCATTTCGTTTTTTTGTGCCGTTTTTTTGTCTGTCTTCATATAGACTCCTTTTTGGGTGTGGTATAAACAAACTGTTGCACAATATGCAGTAAAAAGAGCACAGTCTTATGAGTAGACTGGTTCAGAATGCTTTTCTTGAGCCTTCCAGTGTTTGGGTGTTCAACACACAGATCTGAAGGTTTACACACAAATGCAAAATCATATCTACTCAGCTACATATGAGCAGATATTCTGTCATACATTATGAAAGTTCATGGTAATTTCAGTGGAAAAGGGCTACTGTAATAAGCTGATGTAAGGATGTAGTGTGCTAGTGTTTCATGTGAAATGCTGTGGTCTTCTGTGGTCCTCTTTTTGTCAGAACCTGTTTGAGTACTCTAACTCTAATTATGATCCAGGAAAGATCACAACAGAATTTGGAGAGTACTGTGACCCTCAGGATTTTCAGGCCTTTTGACAGGCATGTCTACTCTTACACTCCCAGAGATGACACTGCTTCAAGCAAGTGCATCGATTTGCAGCTCTGATGTGATTTGGGATGCTACTAGTGGGCCTGAGGTGTTGGGATTTGTAAAGACAAAACATTGCTTAATGTGCGCAGGAGGAGAATTGTGGTAGAATAAGACCTGTGCACACTGCTAAACTGTTTGTTTTGGAGAGGAAACTAGAAAGCTGAGCCCTTTGGGTGTGATTCTCTGTGGCAGCAATTGAACTCCCAACAGCAGAGCAAACCATGAGGGGGTGCAGTGATAGCTGAGCAGGGCACCTGAGTTTACCACCTACTGAGATCTGGATTCCATGACAGCTCCTGTAATTAGTTTATAACATTACAGAGCTGTGGTACCTGTAATTAAATTAATGAGAATTGTGTGTTGGCCAACAATTAAATGAAAGATGACTCTAAATTAATAAATTGCATGTGAAACACTGATTGTGTAGAGTATGTGAAGAAATTTAATCCAAATATTTCTCAGGTGTTGTGACACAGTGACATGTGGGTGACGCTGACAAACAGACTCTCTAAGATGACTTCATTAATAGTAGATTCACTAAAGCTTTTTCCTGATTTGTAAATTAATATATGCATGTAAAGCATATGAGACAAACATCATGGTATTATAGTGCAGGTTGGCGTGTTGCCTAGACTAAGAGCATGACCAGGTAAACATGTTTATGCACTCACCTTCATTTTTATCAGATGTTAACCCAGACTCTAGGCATTTAATATGTTGCAGCAGATTGTAAATAATGAGAAACTGGAAATGGACGTAGGAGGTTATCAGTGCAAGATGATGCTTCATCATAAACTCAGATATGTGGGCGATCAGTTTCTTTCTGCTTTGGCTTCTTTTGTTATCTATCCTTCCCTGTCTCTCCTTATTTATGACTCCTCTGTTATTTGTTGATAACTGGATAATGCATCAACTGTATTACTGCCTCGGCCTTATTGATACTGCCTCTGCACTTGTGTACGTGACTTTCTTAGATGTCCCATTATTCTCTCCTCTCAGCCTGGCATTTGGAGCCTTCTTTATTTGATGACGACAGGCGTTCCTCCTTTAGAAGCAGGAGGTTTTTATGTCCACCAGAATATTCCTGTCTGCTGTCCCCAGCGAGGCCTGAGGTATTACTGTCAGCCTGTGTTTTACTGCCAGCTACAGTCCCGGTATCTCAAATTCTCCACTGACTGAAGTTGTTTCTAAATTGATAACAACTTACGGGAATTATAGTTGTGTTAATGAGAGGAGGAACATGAAAACTCGCGTTGTATTTTGAGCTGTATTTTTGCATGTGATGTCACAATAGATGAGGCTTGTTCTTTTGTGAGTAGATAATTTGCTCTTAGGCAAACAAACATTTGCCCATATTGTTTAGAATTGCCCAGAGAAGATTGACTATATGCCCACCTCCCTTTTCTGCTGGGGGCCCCTGAGAAATGGTGTGACTTGCAAAGCACTAAAATACGACCCTAAGCCGACACTATAGAGCTCCCACGGTTTCTTCTTCACCATGGCCTTCTTTCCAAATATAAACGTTTTCTGTGTGCAGAGTTCAGCTGTCAGTAACCCATTTATTAAGGTTGTGTGATGTACAGTGGTACCTCGCTGTACAAAATTAATCCGTTCCAGCGTGATGCTTGTATAGCAAAAATTGCTTGCGGCAGGATGGGTTTTCCCCATAGGAACACATGTAAATTCAAATGAATCCGTTCTGGGACCCACGAAAACTACCATATAAAGTATATATTACGCAGCGTGTCTCAGCTCACTGGGTGCCGGGCCCAGCCTCAATGTCCGGGAATGGAATCATAGCATTCATAAGCTAACCGAGAGGGTAAACTCGGAACAATTGAGGACTCGTCTGGGATCTTAGAACCGAGAGTGAATGACCCTAACTTCTGGGACGTCCAACCGGGACATGAAACCTAGTGTTAGCAAGTGTTTTGTGTGCTTCGGTGTGTGAAAATAATCCGTTGTTTATTTCGAGTCAGTGTGGCAGGGCTAACAGCTGGTTAGTTCGGTGTTGGCGAAGCACAAGGCAGTGTGAGTTGGCTTAGTGACTAAGCTAGCTAGTTAGCGTTTGACTGTGTTACTTTTTTGGCTTTGTATTACTGTGTATGTCGATGCAGTGCATGTCTGTGGGTTGTGTGGAAATTGGCTGTGCACTGTTGGAGTTGACTTGGCATGGTTGCCGTCAGTTAGCTCGGTGTGGACGAAGCATAACAGTGAAGGTGGCTTAGTGGCTAAGCTAAATTGGCCAGTGGCTAACCTTGGCGTGCTTACGGCTACTGGTCTTGGCTATCAACACAGCTCTGGAGCTAACAACACAATGGCAGGCCTGCCGGTCTCCTTGGACGGATTCACCTTCATCTATGTGGACCAGACAGTGGCAGAGAGTGGTAAGAGGAAAGGTGGGGGACTGGCGGTGTTTGTACACAACGGATGGTGTCACCTAGGCCACAGCACTGTTAAGGAGCAGCTCTGCAGCAGGGACATCAAGCTACTAGCGGTTAGCATTCCTGTGGGAGTTTTCACATGTTACTGCGTTGACAGTTTACATCACTTCCGGTTAGGCAATAGTTCACTTCTGAGTTTATCTCTTTCGTAACACGATGTTTTTTGCGATTGCTGGAACGCATTTTTGGCCAAAATTTTTTTTCGTACCACAAATATGTCGTAGGTGGAAGCATTTGTTCAGTGAGGTACCACTGTATTTATTTTATTTATACTTTCAAACATAGTCACACTTAAAAAAAATAGAATATGGGAGCCTCACTAGATGTGTCAGTTCTTTTGACCAGCTTTTAACATAAACTAATATCTTTCTACTGAAAATTGATCAACATGTTTTTATGTATTTGACTCTTTAAATGTAAGCAATGATAAGACTGAATAATGAAATAATTTTGTTCACTAGATCCCCTAACGTTAGATAATAAACATCAACTGGCAAAAATGAACAAAATAATCAAAAAAATCAGCCAAAACTGTACAAAGTAAAAAAAAAAGAGATCAATATGATCAAGAAAATAAATAAAAAATCAATAAAAAACCCAAATGAAAAAGTAGGCCACAGAATGAATAAAATGAAGCAGATAATCAGGAAAATGAACATAATATTCCAGAAAACCCATCAAAATAATAACAAAAAAAACCTGAACTGTGAAAAAGGGACCAAAAAAATGAACAAACCAGTAAATGATTAAGAAAGTGAATAAGTATGTGTTGAATAAAGAAGGAAACAAACCAAAAATGAGTAAAATAATAAATGATAAAAGTAGTCATCAAAATGAGCAAAAATAATCATAAAAATGTAGAGAATTTTCAGGAAAACAAACAAAATATGCAGAAATTTGACAATGACCCAGAAATGGGGGGGGGGGGGAATCAAGTCAATAATCCAAAAAAAGCAAAAAAACAAAAAAAAAGGTAAAGAAGAATAGTCAAGATTACCAAATTCACACAAATATAAGAAAATGAACAAAACAATTAGCAAAACGATCAAGAAGGAAGAAGAAACAAAATTATCAGCAAATTGGCCACTTAATGAAAAAGACTTCGTAATCCATTTTGCGTCCAGATGCTAAATTTGGGAAAGATAGACTCGTGACATTTACATTGCTGATGGACTGAGATTAAATTGCACAAATTCAATCCTTCTTCCAAGTTCATAAGTATGTTTCCTTGTTGAGTTGTCCACTCAAAGCCTTGCTGCTCCTTCTTATACCAGGTAGATTTGTCTAAGAACATGTGGCGACTCAACTCGTCATGTTTAAAGCCTTTCATTCATTAAAGCCTTTCATTCATTGAGTTCTTTGTGCATTATGGTATTTTTCTTTGTAAGTCCACTTGGTTAATCTTAAAAAGGGAGTACAAGTACATGTAATGACATGTACTTGTGTAATATCTTGGTTCTGTACTCTACATTCTTGCTTCATTATTTTTTGATGGTTAATGAATCTATGGACAAAAACACATTTTGCCAATTAAAGGAGCTTTCTCGTCACTGCCTCTAAAACCCTGTTGTCTGACTTGTAAACATCCAACATTCAGCTTTGGACGAGTTGACACCAATTGTCTCCCTTTTTAAGATTAACTAAGTGGACTTACAAAGAAAAATACCGTAATGCACAAAAAACTCAATGAATGAAAGGCTTTATTATGTCATATCACTCACCTGTACCTGGCAAAATAAAAACCTGTCTGATGTCTGGCGACATTCACAGAAAGAGACATGTAAATAATTCCTGGAAATTGCCTGCATGTTTTGTAGATAAAAGTAACAAATCACACCTGTTTTATGCAAGTCTGTCTCATCAAATTCATTTTAGTCCACTTTCCTTTACTTGATCTCTTTAGGCTAGATGAGGTAAAAGAATCAGGTTTATTACTAGGTGTAGTTTTCACAGTATGGGGTATGTAGATGTAAACTATAGACCGATAGGAAGATAAACTTAAAGTAATAACTTATTTTGTTGTGAGTGATTACATTACTCGGTGACTATTTTTATAGTTTTTGGTGTAAAATTAAAATGTGTGTTAATACAAAAAATTCTGATTCTAGCTTTAATGTGAATGTAAATGCTTTTCATCCTCTATGATGGTAAAGTATATATCTTTGGGTTGTAGATCAAACATCTGAGGCCATCATTTTGGGCTTTTAGAAACACTTATTTTTTTTTTTTTTTTTTACAAAATCTAAGTCCTCAGCAAATTGAAAAAATAATCTGACAATGAAAATAACTGTTATTTGCAGCCCTAAGACTAATTTGCAAATAAATTATTTACACAAGAGAATATAGGAGGATATAAAATAAAAATATTTACCTCTTACCTATAAAAATCTGTTAACATTAAAAAAAAAAAAAAAGAGCCACTCCAGCAGACAATGGGTCAACTGTGTATATTTTTACAGTTTCTGGTCTGCATTGAACAGTATGCATTCTAGTGTACGTACACCACAGTACAATATATAGGGCACACACCTGTTTGTTTTTATTTTTACCTTGTCATCTGCTGGAAATGTAAACTGAATGTGCAAATGCAGTTCTTAATCCAAAACATCATTTTTGACATTTGTAGCGCATAACATTGAGTGATTGATGTTTCAAAGCTGCTCAGCCATCATCACCTAGGAGCAGGTGGCTCAGCTGGCTGAGAGCGGCACGTGAGGAAGGTAACAGCTCTGCTCACGGTCAAAGAGCCAGCATGTGCCATCCAATTGGCTTGGCTTTCAGCCGTGCTCTGTTAAGAGACTGTTTAGAAGAGCTCCAGCGGACCCCAGTTAGCTGCAGCCACAATCCCATTAGAGAGCATAAGAGAAGATGAACACAAGATGAGTTGGGATTACCTGGCAGACTGACTCCTCTGTCAGATTAACTGGATGTGGTGATTGGCTGGGTAGTGGAGGTGAATGTCACCATCTGTTCTGTTCTGTTCTGCAAAATTTTGCCTGTTTATTTATATATACGTATATGTGTATGTATATGTGTGTGTGTGTGTATGTGTGTGTATGTGTGT